>JARYTB010000018.1:0-236809 GCA_031081865.1 Schwanniomyces occidentalis var. occidentalis
CATTAGCTGCTGGTGATTCTGGTGAATTAACTAAACAAATTGCTGAATGGATCAGAAAGATTCAATATGGTGAAGAAGCCTATAAAAATTGGTCGAGAATTGCAAAGTAATCGTCATTTCGTCATTGTATTTTCTAATATCTCATTGTATATCTATAAACAAAATTAATATAAATTTACATATCTGAATATTTCCAGCTGTAGCTTATATTAGTCATTTCAACCGATTAGTACTGTATTCTTCTTATTTGTTGGTGTAAGGTTTGTTATACCCAATGAGTCACAGTATATATATATATATATATATATATTGTGTTAGCACTACTTCCTCTTGCTTGTAAGAATATTAAGCTCATCAAATTTTCTTAAAAATGAGTTCAAGGACATTTAAGCAAGTTGATGTATTTACTAATAAAAAATACAAGGGTAACCCAGTGGCTGTTTTCTTTGATGCAGATGATTTAACATCGGAGGAGATGCAAGCAATTGCAACTTGGACAAATTTAGCTGAAACTACTTTTGTTCTAAAACCAACCAGTGAAGATGCAGATTACAGACTCCGTATATTCACCCCAGATGAAGAGTTTCCATTTGCCGGTCACCCAACACTTGGATCATGCTTTGCTTTAATTGAAAGTGGTTTGATTAAACCAGTAAATGGGAAAATAGTTCAAGAGTGCAAGGCTGGCTTAGTTGAAATCACGGTCGAGGGCGATGATGTATCCAATTTGACACTTACATTTAAATTACCGTATTACTATCTCACTGAAATACCAAATTCTCTTGTCTTAGAAGTGGAAAAAGTTTTAGGGCTTCCTCAAGGATCGGCAATTTCCACCCCAATCCTAGTTGAGGATGGGCCAAAATGGTTAGTTGTTCAATTGGCAAACGGCGATGATGTTCTAAATCTAATTCCAGATTCATCATACTTTTTAGAGTTGACAGGAGCAAATGGGTGGTCTGGTATTGGGGTATTCGGTAAATATGACAATGGTTCATATGAATTAAGAAACTTATATTCTTCAAGTAGTTTAGTTGAAGATCCAGCATGTGGCAGTGGTGCTGCTGCAGTTGGTGCTTATTTGGGTGCTTATTTAAAAGAAAATATTAACTCAATTGACATTAATCAAGGCAAAAAGGTTGGTAGAGATGCAAAACTAAGGGTCAGCCTTACTAACAAGGACAATTCTCTTAATGTTTATGTCAGCGGACAAGCAGTAACTTGTATAAACGGTACATACTAGTTTTTTTTATCGACAATATAAATAACATTCTAATTTAGAAATTTGAGTGAGATTATCGGGGGAACTCTATTCTCCATTCTTTAAATATATTCTTTCTTTGATAGCCTAAGAAGTAGCTACGTTGTTGTGATACACTATTACTAGCAGGTCGCACAAAAAATTTTTGCCACAGCATCACCATTGTTAAACCACTCTACAATAACTTACTGGATATATGAACTATGTCAAATATAAAATCATCGGAATTCCCAATCGTTCAGGTTAAAAATTTACCATTTAAAACATCTTCCGAATCTTTATATGATTTATTTGGAAAGTTTGGTAATATTCTTCAAATTAGAATACCCGATGAATCATCAGAAGCCAGCCAACCTGGTACATGCTTTATAGTTTATAACAATATATCAAATGCTACTAAGGCAGCAAAAGGCTTAAATGGAATAAATTTTCAAGGTAGATATTTGGTTGCTAATTTATATCTGATTGACAAATCAAAGTTATCCAAGGAAGATTTTATAGTACGTAAAGAACAATTAGAAAAATTAAAAAGTCAATATGGAATCAAATAATTTGCGTGTTTTTACGCTTTCTACGATATATTTTTATTAAAAATTATACAAGTTTTATCCACATCTATCTAACAACGAAAGAAAACTTTGTGACAAGATCATTATTCGCTTTCATTAGTTTTAGACTTTTCAATTGATATCTCAATCAAACTTAATAAGTAGTAACTGGCTAAACCAACGAAAATAAAACCAGAGATTTTCAAAACCTTCCACCAATAATTAAGCTTAGTATACTTATATAAGATCAAGACATCGACTTTGTTTAATTCGTCAAATAAATTTTTATAGTGCAATGTTACTTTAACATGACCCTTTGAGACATCTAAATAAGATAATTCATTGTCGATAGTTAACAGTTCAAATTCAATTGGTGAGGAAACATTCACAAATTTGGCGTTTTCTGGTAAATAGAAAGTTAAATAGATATTTTCATAAGTAACGTCTCTGATTGCATTTAATAAAGGTACTTTGGCGATATAAGTGTCTTCCTCGTCATGTAACCTATGAAGGAAGTCACCCAACTTGTTATTCCAGCCTAAAGTGAAATTGTAGTTCCATCCACCGAAGATTGGGAATCTTGGCTGCAAAAGCAAATGATTCTGAGCAATTTGATGAGTGGAAACTACACCTACTAAATCAGTATAGTAATAGTCATCGAACTTCAAGTTATCTTTTAATGGAATCTCTAAATGAGAAATTGCCCAATGGCTTCTAGTTTGGTCAAAGCGGCCCTTCATCCAATCAGCTCTGGAGAACCCGGAAGACAATGCTGCAGCATCATTAGTTAATTCGTAATACTCTTCGATCAGCAACTTATCCGCATCAGAAGCAGGAACCCAAATTGACCTGTTCAAGTTATTAATTTTAGCTAATGGCCTATTATGCTCGTATAACAATCCCATTGGTTGCACAGTGCGTGGCTGAATGTCCTCTAAAATTGGTCCGTATACCAATGACTTCTTCTCAACCCTTGGCTTTAATTCTGGAACATTTTCACTTATGTTCTCATCAACTAAATGCAATTCCATTTCTTGCCCTTTTGAAATGCCTGTGAACGTCAACGAATATTCCTTGGTCAAGTACTCAGAATATGCAAACTTATTCAATCTCAAAAGCAAGCTTTGCACGGCATCCATTTGCATCCGGGCTGGCAATGGATGCAAGCTTCCGATATACACATAGTACACCTTGAAGTCAACAACCGAGTTGGGTGCAATCGGTGCTGGAAACTTAATCTTGTACACCGTTTCTCCAACCTTTTCCGGCTCAATTGCAATTGGCTGGTCCGCCAATATAATCGAAATCACCGATATATCTGGAACCGCTCCAAATCCGTCATTGATCCTGAAGTAGTACTCTTCCTGTGGCACCTCGTCCTTGTTCTTGGCCAGAATCAAACATGTCTCTTTCACATATGAGCGGGCAAGATCAATCGAACGAATATAGTGTGTGTTCTCCCAAACCGACGAATCTATACTCAATCCATTACACACCACCACTACCCAGAGCGTAGCGATTATACTAAACCACGTTTTTAACATAATTAACTTGTGTTTTAAGTAAATTAAGATAAGAACAAGAGATGTTGACACCGTTGATATTTACCAATACTTATGAACACATATGTTGCTTATGTAATTATATGTGTGAGTGTTATGTAATCTCTTTGGTCTATTTACTTTCTTAAAAGTCGCCATTATTTTCCTCTAGCAATCTCATACCATCCAATAGCCTTATTGATTTAACCGTATACATAGAAGTAAACGCCGGTGGGTCAATACAACATCAAATATCCAAAGTGTTAAGCATGTCTCTTCAAGACCTTATACCAGTGGTTAATAAGTTACAAGACATAGTAACTACTACACAATTAGCAGAGTTAGATTTGCCTATTTTGGCGGTTGTTGGATCCCAATCATGCGGTAAATCGTCAGTGATAGAAAATATTGTTGGGAAAGATTTTTTACCAAGAGGGACAGGGATTGTCACAAGAAGGCCATTGATCTTACAGTTGATTAATATCAAAGCGGATGATCCTATTGTGCAAGAGGCGAGCGACAGGTATGATGGCAGCATGCAGACAGGGTCATCTTCCGATGAACAAGAGATCAACTTGGAAGAACATTTGAGGAAACACGCAAACGGAGGCAAGTATGAACCACAAACGGAGTGGGGAGAATTTTTGCACGTTCCTAGTAAGAGGTTTTATAGTTTTCATGACATAAGAGCAGAGATTGAGCGTGAGACAGCGAGGATCGCTGGCCAAAACAAGGGAATTAGCAGGTTGCCAATCAACTTGAAGATATATTCCACTCGTGTGCTTAATTTGACGTTGGTTGATTTGCCAGGGTTAACCAAGATCCCAATAGGAGACCAGCCAAGTGATATTGAAAGGCAAACAAGGAACTTGATTTTAGAATACATTTCAAAACCTAACTGTATTATATTAGCGGTGTCGCCAGCTAATGTTGATTTGGTCAATTCTGAATCTTTGAAATTGGCAAGACAAGTTGATTCAACCGGTAAGAGAACCGTTGGTATTTTAACGAAGTTGGACTTGATGGACCAAGGAACAAATGCCTTAGACATCTTGAAGGGCAATGTTTATCCTCTAAAATTGGGATTTATTGGGATTGTTAATAGATCACAACAAGATATATCAGAAAATAAGTCATTAACAGATTCCTTATATTCGGAAGAACAGTTTTTCATGAACCACCCGGCCTATAAAACAGTTTCAAATAAATGTGGAACACGTTATTTAGCTCAGACTTTGAATAAAATTTTAATGAATCATATCAGGGAAAGGTTACCAGATATTAAAGCTAAGTTGAATACATTAATGGGACAGACTGAACAAGAATTAGCTAGCTATGGTGAGATACCTTCAACATTGACTGACTCTAAAGAAAGCAGAGGTGCATTAGTCTTGAGTTTAATGACTAAATTTGCTACAAGTTTCATTAGTTCAATTGAAGGTACCTCTATGACTGATATTTCCACTAAGGAGTTATGTGGAGGTGCAAGAATTTATTATATTTATAATGAAGTATTTGGAGCACAATTAGCATCAATAAATCCAACTCAGAATTTAACTCTTCTTGATATAAGGACTGCTATAAGAAATTCAACCGGTCCAAGGCCTTCATTATTTGTACCAGAATTAGCATTTGATTTATTGGTTAAACCACAAATTAAATTATTGGAAGGGCCTTCCCATAGATGTGTTGAATTAGTCTATGAGGAGTTAATGAAGATCGTTCATGGTCTCTGCTCCTCGGGTATTGGTATTGAACTTAATAGATACCCAAAATTACAGAGTAAATTAATCGAAGTAGTTTCAGATTTATTAAGAGAAAGATTAGGTCCAACTATTAAATATGTGGAGTCATTAATTGAGATCCACAAAGCATATATAAATACCAATCATCCAAATTTCGTAGGAGCAGCAAAAGCTATGAGCATTGTTGTTGAAGAACGTCAAAAACAAAAAGAAGCGGAACTGAAAATGAAATTGAGATTAGCTAGTGAACGAATTTTAAATGGTAAGAAAAATCAAATAGAAGAATATGATGAGAACGATGAAGAAAAGGATAGTGATGGAATTGATGATATCAATCAAGTTGATGATGTGATTAAGCCTCCAAGACATAAAAGGTCCGATTCAAATAGAACTAGCTATTCAATCAAATCAGAATCAACTCCGAATTTGTCAACTACATCAAATACTGGCTACCAACATGAATCATATTTAAATTATTTCTTTGGCAAGGATCCAATTACCCATCAACAGCATTTGCAAACTCAGGCCCAACTAAACCCGACTCCATTCAAATTTCCTCAACATCAGGAATCAGCCTTACAGTTTAATAACAATTTTGTAAATAGTTTACATTCACAGCCATCATTAGATATTAAAGCATTAAACATCAACGATGAGTCATTTGAAAGTGATGAAACCATAAATGAATTAAGTGAAAGAGAACAATTAGAGTGTGAATTAATAAGAAGATTGATCATATCATATTTTAGTATAGTTAGAGAAATGATTCAAGATCAAGTTCCTAAACTGATTATGTGTTTATTGGTTAACTATATTAAACAACATATCCAAAATAGATTAGTCGTTAGATTATATAACGAAAGTTTGTTTGATGAACTCTTAGAAGAAGATAAAACTATTCAAGTTGAAAGAGAAAAGTGTATTGCGTTATTAAAGACTTATAGAGAAGCATCTAAAATTATTAGCGATGTGGTATAGATTGCTGATTTTATAATGGTTTCACTCTGTATGTTTTATGAATGTGACTAAATTTTTTTTCAAATGAAGAATAACAAATCTAAAAAATATGCTTGCTCTTTTTTTGTTACGATTAGATATATATTATATATATATTTATTTTACCGGTATCTTGTTAATATACAAATTTAAACAATTATTTATATTACTGATTACTTTTATTGCATTAAATTTATAATCAATTGCTTTCTTGTCGTCTTCATTTTCGAAAAATTTGTACTTTATTTCTTTAATTAACAAACTTAAGTTGTTGTTAGTTAAATTATTCAAATTAATCTTCTTCTCGTGAATTAAATTTAAATCTGCAAATGTTAATTTATTTAAAAAAGTCCTTAAATTAACTAGAAATTCAATTGATAAAATTAAATTACATTTCCAATCACTTTGGTTTAAATCAATATTTATTTTCCCCTTTTCATTAAGTTCAAAAAGTTCGCTTAAGGGTCTTTTCACCAAATTATGAATTAAACTGATTCGAATGTCTTTCATTAACGAGTTTAGATCATTTATCGATAATTTTAAATAGTTAATTTTAGTTAATTTCACGATAGACTTTTGATTTATTGATACCGTTGAACTTGAATCTGAACTAGTTATATTCTTACGATTGATGAAAATTTTAATGGGAATTGATAAATCATTAGAAACTTTTATAAACGTTATTTGTGGCATTATCTCATTATTCACAATTCTATTAACCAAATACTGTAAAGCAAATAATCAAGTAACTATCATTTAGATTTTTTGACTGACTTTTACAACTAGTTAATTTAGATAATAATTGATTTATGATGTTTTACCTATATGCTCTTTTGATATAATGGTTTGCATATAAGTATAATACAGGAAGAGAGACAGAACAGTATATGATTGCAAAGTTTGTATAATAATGGCCTTGCAATGTCAATTATTGGTATAATAAGAGAATCAGGCTATCCATTTGGTTGTCTTGGTCAGTTAGCTCAAGATTTCTGATTTTTCATACTATCAAAATTGGGATAATGTTAACGTCAAGTGCACAAGGCTCTTTGAATCTTCTTTGATCAATCAAAAAGACAACATTGTGCCAAGACAGACGATGAACTCTGATGGACAATAATAATAACGGGAAGAATAATACTTTTATTTATTGAAATAGAATTATCGGACTCTTGAGATTTATTTACAAAGTTGATTCTTCTTTTTGTTTGTGATTGAACGACAGTTTTCCTTAGAACAGTAAAGTAGATATAAGATTCGGTAAATTAAGTGGGCCCAAAAGTAAAGGATTAATGAGGAATGCATGATTCCATGTTATACCAATGCTCTTGTAGATTTTTGCTTCTATAAATTCATGTAATATTAACTACAGAGTGAGTGTCAGGTCGCAGATTGTTTTAATAAAAGTAGTATCTAACTTCCTCAATCTATAACTTTAATGGTATACATTCCTAAGGCCATCAAGTAGGACAGAACAAAGATAAAAGAAAACGGAACATAGAAGAATGAAAACTAAAATGTTGTGTTCTTCTATGTGCAAGGGTTAAAACTAATAGATGCCAAGATAGGATTTAGCTACGAAGGAAAAAAAACTTTATGAAAAATTTTATTAGTAAAGCTATTTAAATAATCGGTACTGACATCAATGATGGAGTATTCTATTGGTATGTTATAGGAATGATGAAAAATAGTTGGATACACCAGATCCATTATATGGTGCTGCATATAAGTGATGATGCAACATCCTTACATTTTTTGCAATAATTAGAATTACCTTTAAAGACCTGCTTTATATCTGGATTAGAACTAATATACCGAAGGAAGACCTTATAATTGAATTATTTTTTTAGTTATCACAAGTGAAAAAGAATAAATGAAACAGGGAAAAGTTATTTATGCTGAGTAATTTCGCCTTGCTAGAATTCATTAAATTTGGAAAAATCTAATTTCTTTGGCTTCATTTGAATCTGACGGGACGATAACTTTACCAACTTTTTCTCACCAGTTATATGGTTTATATATTCGACATGCGTTCTTAAATTGACTTTTGAATTTACATTTGAGCTTTCCTCTTTCGATGTCAGATTAAACGGATTGACCGATTCTGGTCCCTTTATCAGCTTTCTTTGATTTGGTGTGGTTAGATTCGAAATGAATGGGTTAACTAATGTAGCTTTCTTTAGGTTTAGTTCTGACTCCATTATTTCTTCCTCATCTGAGGAATAATTATTGTTGTAAGACTTATTGTGCCAATGATTAACTAAATCACCATTTATCAATTGGGCTGAGGGTGTGATTGGTTCTTTTAAAATTGGCGAGTCTAAAATTAATTTCTCTTCATGATCCTCAAACTCATCTTCCTCAAAATTTAAATTATTCTTCAACTCTGACAAGGTTTCAGGTTTCATGCCTTGAGCCTTGAGCCATTTCCCAGTCAGATTAGTTAATTTCCTTCCAGATCCAATAGTTGAAGGAGCAGGTAAGAGTAAGCCAAATTGACATTCTTTTGTTGTCGAAATTGTAGATGAAGCTTCATTTGTGTGTTTAAATATATCATCAGTGATTAATTTTCTCTTTCTGCCCAACCTTATCGGTGATTTTTTAGGAGTAAAATTTGGTGTTATTGGTAGTAAGTTATTGCTATTATGGTGTGCATTATTTGACCTTTTTGAATTTGAATTTGGTGTATTTAGCCCCGTACTATATCTCTTTATACCATTTAAAGGGGTTAATAAAAATTCCTTATTTTTCTTTGGTGTAGTTGGTGTTTGAAATACCGGCGGCGATCTGATTGTGGATACTGAATTCGGCTTCGAACTTCTTGGTGGTGTCAGCGGTACTACAAAATGATCTGACATACTTAGCAAATAGATAATAGGTGTGGAAATGTAATCAGCAAGATCAATAATAAGAACTAAATTGTTTAAAACAAAATCAAATTAATAATAAAAAGTAAAACACATCCTTCTGCCATATATTTATTTCTTAGGGATGGCTGGTTAAAAGGCACATTTGTGAATTTAACCGAATCGGGAAACCTAATTAAATTTCGAGATTACGAATACAGCACAGACGAACGAGATCAACTTCAATTTGCAAGTTACTACAACTATATATGATATATATAAACAGCTATTTATTATCATTTACACATAAAAAATATCGTTTACTTAAGAGTCCCTATAATATATATTAGTGATAAAAGAAATGTACGGTAAATATATTACATTAAAATGAACGGCTAAAACATATGCAAACTATTTATACTAAACTTCTTCTTAATAACTTTTATGTTCAAGCCTTTTTCTAAGTTACTATAGAAATCATCAACTCTAAGTTTAATATTTTCGTTATTTCTATCTTTTAAAATTAAATTTCCGGATAAATTTAATTCTTTCAAATTATTTTTTTCCATATTATCCTCACCCTGACTGTGTGTCTGGGAATGATCAAATACTAAATGTTTAATTAAATTTCCACTTAGATCCAATTGTTCTAAATTTTTACTCAACTTGAAAAATTTAAATTCGTTAGCAAATGTATTATTGTTTAATTTTAAAATTTTTAGATTTTTTGGTAGACTTATATTTTCTTCAATTATACTTATGTTATTTTCTCCAACATTTAAAATTTCTAAGTTATTACTAAAGAATTCGTTTGTTAATATTGATAAATTGTTTAATCGCAAGTCCATTTTTTTTAAATTAATTGGCATATTCCAACCGTTTAAGTTGTTAATCTGATTAAAATATAGTTCCAACCCAATCAAATTAATCAACTGTTTCCAATTTATGATTTCTTTATCATTAATTGTTAAATTATATAGCGATAAATCTTCAATTTTATTACCTGACAATGATAGTTTCGTTAAGGAAGTTGGAAATTCAAAATGGTTTAAATCTTTAATATTACATTCACTTAAATTCAAATTAATTAACGTGGAGGGAAATCTGATTCTTTTAAATGGATCGTTATATGAATGATACATTAGCTTTTCACTATTCGATAGGTTTAAGGTCTGTAAAAATTTAGGAAACTTAAATAGCTCGTTATTATTAATTTCAAAAGTGTTTAGCTTATTTGACGACAAATCTAAAAAGTCTAAATTGTCTGGTAAGTTTAACAAATTTGATAAATCTGTAAAAGGATTGTTGTCAATTTTTAAATTTACTAAAAATTCAGGCCACTGAATCAAGGATAAAGATTTTAACGACTCATTGTCAATTAAATTATGTGATAACAAAATGGATTTTAAATTTGATGGCCATGAATCTTTAGCAGAATTGATGGGAAATTTATTAATTGCATTATATGATAAATCAATCACCTCTAATGTCTTAGGTAATAGAGATATATAAATCGATGAGATATTATTATAACTCAACATCAAAACCTTCAAACTATTGGGGAACTTTTGCTTTAATAACTTCAAATTATTTATGCCTGCTTGATTCCAATAAATATCTGTAATTGAACTTGGTAGTTCAAGTGAATTGATATTAGAACTATTGTTCCAAGAAATATCTAAATGCTGTAAATTGGAAGGTAGTTTAATTTTCTCCCAATTATTGATACGGTGACCTAGAAATATAATCTCTTGTAAACTACTATGATCCAGTATCATTGCCAACTCATCTAAACAGTGGACTAACTTACACCCCGAAAACTGTAGCTTCTTTAAGTTTGGAAACGATAATAGTAGGTTTAAATCGCTATTTGAAGGCTCGTACTTTTCAATCAAAATTTCCAAATACCTAATCTCATTAATAAATCGTGACTTGAACTTATTCAATAATAACAGCAATGAAATGAAGTCTCCCCCTGTTATAATAACTAGTTTATTTGGATTTATATCACGATTTTCTAATAAGAATTCCTCGATTTCATAATAGCTTTCAATATCAATTAGACTATGTATGTTTTGGTCATGTGTACACTGGTGCGGCCTTCTAGTTGGCGACAATATCAAATGCAATTCCTTACGATAATAAAGTTCGATAATTGAGTTTCGAACAGCCAAATGTCTCGTTCTTAAAAACACCTCTCCGATGTATTCTCCAGGCAAGTATTTTGAAATATCAAATATTACATTGTTGGGAAGCCTTGGGAAATAATTTAGTATGAATGATTCTGCGTCGGCCATATAACTAGTTACTCGGTTACCTAGTAAACCTTTTAACCAGATATTATCTCTAGCTACTCAATAAGTTCCTTGTACAAACGGATAGACTTACTACCAGCTATGTAGTGATCCAGGATATTGAAAATTGAATGTTCATCCTGCATACAGTAATCTTACTAATCTCTTCTGCAAAATCATAGGACCTTGTTAAAAGAGAAGCAACTAGCTAACAGACAGCCCAAGAACCGACTAATGGCCCAAGAACTCTCTTTTCTGTAGGGTAATCTCTTGCAGTAATCCTATAACGACTGAAACGAAAATTTTTAGCACAAAGTTACGGAATTGGGTTTGGTCGCATGCTCCGTCCAGCCCTCATTTCTGTTTCATATTATTTTCAGCTTCGCTCTTTCTTGGTTCACTCTTCCAATATACTGCTGTAAAAAATAGCGGCACGCGGGTCTTGAACGCCATTGGTAATTATTGTAGATGAACAATGCAGCAATAATTATGTAGAGACTAGAAGGCATTCCAAGCAAAGTGGCATATGTAACATGCAATTTAGGAGGCCATTAGCCGCCTTAATGCAAGATAGAAGGATACCAGCTAACGTGAGACATACCGATTTAGTCAATTTAACCAAAGATAGCATGAGTCATTATTGCGAGGGGGGGGGGGGGGACTTAGACAACATGTCGTGAGATCCTACAATAAATGATAGCAATGTCGTCCTATTTAAACAAATGTCGTATGCCATCAAATTTTGATTTTTTTCTTCACTCACAAAGTCTAGTCCACAAAGGGCAACAATATTCTTAGTATAGCCTTAGTAATAAATATTATAGCAACGTAATATATTTATTCTTCTAAAATATTTGACAAGTGTATATTATCCATCGGTATTGCATTATTTTTTCTATTAGCCATTTCCAATTTATAGATTGATTTGGGCTTATACGCATATACTTATAGTTTGTTGCATATAGTGGATTTTTGTATCTCCTTAAATTATTTTACCTAGCAAATTAGTTTTAAAGGCTTCGTTTCGTTGTGGATTGATTTTTTGTTTTGTTTTGTTATTTTAAACGTATATATACGATGGATAAAATAATATCATCATTGTTGTGTTGTTCAGTTGACTCGAAGGATGACGCTGATGATAAAGTTCATAATCAACAGCCTTCAAATAAGTCTATTTCGAGCAAGAATAACATAAGGACTAATGTAGCAAAAGGAAAGGGTCATATTGAAACACCCAAGGAGAGAGCAGATGAACAAAAGGCAAATCATGACATTACAAAAAAGATACAGCATGATAAGAAGGACTTGCTCGATGATGATAATTCAATCAATGAGACCGACACAATAACAAATACTAATGACGAGAATGTACAGACATCAAATAATCAACAGCAAGATACCAACCACCAGGAGACCAGCCAAGTTGAACTCAGTCGTCAAGATTCCAGGATCCAAGCAGACAATGACCAAGGCGATAATAATAAGTACGTAGAAGAAGTAAATGAAGATGAAGAGTCTTTCTTAGACTTAACAAAGTTACAAGAGGGCCAAGCATTTAATTCGGAGACAGGCTTTTTATTAGGTGTCAAAGATAAAAAGTTTTCCAATAAAAAATGTCTTATTTTAGATTTTGATGAAACTTTGGTTCATTCTTCCTTTAAATATTTGAGAACGGCTGATTTCGTTATACCTGTTGAAATAGACAATCAAATTCATCATGTTTACGTTATTAAAAGGCCCGGGGTGGATGAATTTTTGGAAAAGGTTGGTCAATGGTTTGAAGTGGTTGTATTTACTGCGTCGGTTCTGAAATATGGTGATCCATTATTAGACAAACTAGATATCCATCGTTCAGTACATCATAGATTATTTAGGGATTCTTGCTACAATTATCAAGGCAATTTTATCAAAAATTTATCCCAGATAGGAAGACCATTGAATGAATCGATTATAATTGATAACTCTCCAGCTTCTTATATTTTCCATCCTCAGCATTCGATTCCTATTTCCAGTTGGTTCAGCGATACTCATGATAATGAATTAATCGACTTGTTACCATTTTTAGAAGATATTTCAAAATCCAATGTTGATGATGTTTCATTGATTTTAGATATAACTGTATAGAGTCAAAAGAGAGGATAGAGTTTTAAGATATAGAGAGAAATGGAGAAAATTTTGATAAAGGAAGAAAATTAGGAAACATAAGCAGGACTTATGAAATCGTCATCTTTCGTTGATTATGTTAAATGCTTTACTGAAGGTTTATCATTAAGTTTATCTTTTTAATTTTCTTTTTTCTTTATTTTTTTTCTTTTTTGTTGTTTGTTTCATTAATATTAATATTTTTCCTACTGATATTACTATCATTGTTATTATTACTTTTAATCATTTAATTTAAACATTCACACTAATGTTTGTTCTATTTTTTTGTTGCTTATTATCATCTAATAATATTTTCTCTTCAAGGTTATAAATTATTATATAGAAATTTTTTGATTAGAAATCAAAATAAGAAGAAAGAGAAGGAAAGATTTCATTAGATAGATCTTTATTGATTTATTAAAAAATCTTTACTACAAACAAATTTAGCTATATTTTTCAATGTATAATTAATATTTATAAAATTTCAAAGGTTTGTATTTTGAGCGCACATAAAAATAAGAACTACTCATCTCAATTTTTTTTTCCATATCAGGTCTCTTATAATCAACCCATTTAATACATATATAACAATACTACAATAATAACCATGAAGATAAAAACAATCAGTAGATCATCAGATACTTATGTTCCCGTACGAAACACCCAAGAATCACCGTTACCCAGAAATTTAAATCCTGCATTACACCCATTTGAAAGATCTAGAGAATATACTAAAGCATTAACAGCTACGAAAATGGAAAGAATGTTTGCTCAGCCATTCATAGGACAGTTGGGAAATGGACATAGAGATGGAGTTTACTCTATTGCTAAGAATTTTTCAACAACTAACCAGATTGCTAGTGGTTCAGGTGATGGGGTTATCAAGTATTGGAATATGACTTCAAGAGATGAAACAGTCAGTTTTAAAGCACATTATGGTATGGTGAGTGGATTAGTTGTTACTCCTAATACTTCACGTATGTTGTCATGTGGTGATGATAAAACTATTAAGTTATGGTCAGTTAAGTCCGAGGAATTTGGAGAAAATATAAACGATGTGGAACTTTATAAAAATCAAGGGCTAGTCAAGACATTTCTTGGTGAGCATGCATTTAAGGGGATCGATCACCACAACGATGAAGAGCTTTTTGTAACAGGTGGAGCGTCAATTCAGTTATGGGATATGAACAGATCCAAATATATTTCTAATTTGAGCTGGGGTGCAGATAATATAAACACGGTTAAATTTAATAGAACTGAGACGAACATCATCGCTTCGGCGGGCTCTGACAATTCGATTGTCTTGTATGACGTTAGAACTAACTCTCCTATTCAAAAAGTTATAACGGATTTAAGGAGTAACTGTATTTCCTGGAACCCTATGGAAGCCTTTAATTTTGCCAGTGGCTGTGAAGACCATAATGCCTATTTGTGGGATATGAGAAACTTGAACAGATCTATAAACGTTTATAAAGACCATGTGGCCGCTTTGCTTGACATCGACTTCAGTCCTACCGGTGAAGAATTGGTCACTGGTTCCTATGACAAAACCATTAGAATCTTTAGAACCAGAGATGGTCATTCCAGAGAAATCTATCACACAAAGAGAATGCAGCATGTATTTTGCGTCAAATTCACCACTGATGCAAGGTATATTTTAACTGGTTCTGACGATGCAAATATCAGGTTATGGAGAGCAAACGCTTCCGATAGATCCAATATCAAGTCCGCAAGACAGAGATCCAAGCTCGAATATGATGCTGCCTTAAAGGAAAGATTCAAACATATGCCCGAAATTAAAAGAATTGCAAGACATCGCCATGTGCCTATAGTTGTTAAAAAGGCTCAAGAGATTAAAAGAACTGAGATTGAAAGTTTGAAGAGAAGAGAAGAAAATGAAAGAAGACACAGTAAACCTGGCTCTAAGCCCTACAAATCTGAAAGACAGAAACATATTAGAGGTACTGCTATTAAAGAATAGCTGTTGTATAGTTATATATGTAGATATCCATTGTTATATATTCTGTCACATGACTTTTTAATGGTCAAATAAAATTAGTTTTAATTCGCGGAGCGCTCGGTAACACCCTTAATAATACACTCAAAAAGAGTTCTGGCATAGCTTAACAAAGGAGAAGTTGCTATTAAACAGATATATGAACAGTTAATGATATCCAGAAGCATTTTTTGAATTTGTTATTGTAGCGGTAAAATATCGATTATTGTATGGTTAATAGATTAATAGAATAACTGGGATAAATATTAAATTGAATGTTATTTGATGAAATAAAAATATAATTTTGCACAATTACCTATACTCAAATATCTATATTCGTTGACAATTTAGGATACAGAAAATTAAGAAATAGTCTATTAAAAGATTAAATATTATATAAAGATCAAGGTTAATTTGGATTGCTAGAGTAATAGTTAAAAATCAAAGTAGAAGGAATAGTAGCAGTCATCACATTATCACATTATCACACTAACAAAAATAGTAAGCATAGGAAAGATGCCAGACAAGCACAAACTCAAATTGTTTTCACATTTTAAACAAACATCGACAAATGAAGATTTAGCTCCGTCGACTTCCAACCATTCTCACAACAGGAAATTTTTGGGGTTTCACATAGGTAAGCACGAGTCGGGAGACTCATTGACGTCTCCGATCTTGTCGAATTCATCGGAGCATCAACACCAACAGCCCCAATCATCAAGTCAACCACAACAGCAAACACATTCTCCACATCCACAAATTCACTCTAGCACCTTGAATAAAGAGGATTCCAATCATAATTTTATGAAGTCAAATTCTATGGTCGAGTTGAAAAGGTTCTTTAAGCCAACCAAGAAAAATTCCATTTCAAGAAAGCATGAGCAACATTATAATAACAATATACATTCGCCTCCACCTATGGCAAATACTGGAGGTTCAACTCCTAATGGTACCGGTAGTAATATCCAAAGTAGAGAGGAGTCATCTACATCATTAGCTACGTTAATTAACCAAACATCGTCACAATTACTTCATAATGCATCACATTCAGGCGTGTCACTGAAAGATCCGTTTACTGATGATGACTCTCCCTTAGTTAAAAAGTATGGTAAATTAGGAAAAGAGTTAGGTAGTGGTGCTGGTGGTTCAGTAAGGTTGATCGTTAGACCTTCTGATTCAAAAACGTTTGCCGTAAAAGAATTTAGACCTCGGAGAAACACTGAATCTTTAAAGGATTATACAAGAAAATGCACTGCTGAATATTGTATTGGTTCAACTTTAAAACACCCTAATATTATTAAAACAATTGATATAATTCATGAAAATAATAGATATTTTGAAATTATGGAATATGCGCCAATTGATTTCTTTGCAGTAGTTATGAGTGGTGGAATGTCAAGGCAAGAAATTAATTGCTGTCTAAAACAAATATTAGAAGGAGTTAGTTATTTGCATAGTTTGGGCTTGGCTCACAGGGATTTAAAATTAGATAATTGCGTATTAACAAAGGATGGTATATTAAAAATTATTGATTTCGGTAGTGCAGTTATATTTAAGTACCCTTACGATCAATACGGTAATTCTAAAGATAGTATTCATCTATGTCATGGTATAGTTGGTTCTGACCCATATTTAGCTCCTGAAGTATTAAAAAATTCAAACTCTTATAATCCTCAGCCAGTTGATTTGTGGTCTATTGCAATTATATATTGTTGTATGACACTAAAGAGATTTCCCTGGAAAATTCCAAATCCTGAAAAGGACAACAGCTTTATGCTTTATGCTATGGAAGATGATAATTGGCATGATTATAATTTAAGTAATGAATGTCATAAATTATTATTGCAACAACGTAAATTAAAGAATATGATTGTCAAACTGAATAAGCAGAAGAAATTATTAGCTGAGCAAGATTCAAATATATACAATCCAAGCGATGAACCAGCTGAAAAAAATAGTCAGGATGACATTGAACTGGATACCAATCAATTGGATCATAACGACAAGAAGGATAAGGTCAACATAGAAACCTTATCTGAGGAGCAAATTCAGGAAATATTAGCACAATTGAAGTTGATTGATGCAAAGCTAGAAGAATATGAAACAAAGAAAACTGAAATGAAGGCAAAATTTAATGAAAGGAAGAAACAAGAGGCATTGCAAAATCCAGATTCGCAAATCGATCAAGAAAATGATTCTTCTACATCAACTAAAAAGAAGCAATCACATAAACAGATACATGGTCCATATAGATTGATGAGACTATTACCCCATGCTTCAAGACCAATAATTCATAAAATGCTACAATTGGATCCTCGGGAACGAGCTACTTTTGAAGAAATATTTCAAGATGAATGGGTCAAAGAGATTAAATGCTGTACATTAAAAAGAGTAGCTAAGAGTGCTGATAATGCCGATGTGAATTTTGATGAACATGAACATGATGTTTTAGTTAATGGAACACCTCCTCATGAACACACAATTGTATTAGATAATGGTGAAGAATCAAATGATTAGCTTTAAATATTAGAAGCAGATTGTCCTTCCTCGTTAATTAGAATATTATTTTAATAGATTTTGTAATAATTTCTGAACTTCGGTTTAATATTCAATGCATTAATCTTCATTCTACTAAAAATTTGTATGATGCGAGATTTTCTTTAATCGACCTCCTCAAGCTTTGCGAAACATTATAGAATCAACGATACACCCTATCAAACTAGCTTTATATAAAGTATTTGTAAAATCTATAGATATATTTAAAATCAAATTATGCCACAACATCCACCGCCACCACATCTCAATCCAACGAGGTTGAAAACTTCCTTGAAAATGGCCATAAGTAAGTTAAAGTTTATTCAAGAGAAGAAAACTGCCTTAACAAAGCAGCAGAGAAGACAACTAGCCAATTTATTAAATCAAGGTAAAGAGGCAAGTGCAAAAATAAGAGTCGAAAATATTATAAGGGATGATATCTACATTGAACTATTAGAGTATTTAGAGTTATATTGTGAACTATTACTAGCAAGGATTTCAATTCTTTTAGATCCTAATAGAACCTCTATCGATCCAAGTTTGAAAGAAGCAGCACAATCAATAATATTTGCTGCTCCTCATACGGAATTGAAGGAATTAACTTCAATTAGAGAAATTTTGGTATTCAAATATGGTCAAGAGTTTGGCAAGAATGCAATCGAAAATTTGGAAGGAATAGTTCCAAAGAAGATTATAGCAAGATGTCAAGTTGATCCGCCTTCAGAAACTCTAGTTAACTTGTATCTATGTGAAATTTCAAAGGCTTATGAGGCCCCTTTTTCTGGGTTAAAAGATCTACAATTATCTAATAGCGACAATGATGATGATGAGCCAGGTGCTGGTGAAGCTATTAAGGCTAAATTAAATGCTCCAATTGCTGAGACCGTCTCTGATTCAACAAATTCTAAAGTCAGACCAGCTTCAAATTCAATTAAAGCACAAGATGAATATGATTCATTAAAAGCTCGTTTCGCTGCCTTAAAAGGTGGGCTGTAATCTTTTAGTTTAATAGCTTCTATTAATTGAAGGCTACGAAAATGACATTACGCTAGTTGTAGAATTAAGTTTAGTAGTATGTGTTATGTACTGTTAATTAGTTTTAGTATAACGATAGAATGAACATATGAAAGCTATATGTATATTGTGCGCCTGAAACATAGAAACAAATCAGAAAAATGTCAACAAAGTTTAGTTACAAATAAATATCACTAAATCTACTCTAAACAAAACAAAACCTTCATATAAACGCTTATAGCTAGCTGTGGAATGACTAGATCTCAGATATTAACGGATAGGCAACAATTAGAGTTGAACAAAGCGATTATACAATACCTTGAACCGATATTAAATGAACATGATATTCAACATTCGTTGCTAAATAAAATTTCTGAAATCTTGAATATTCCAATAAATTCAAAGGACGATAATGTGATTCCTAACTATTTAGAAAAGAAATGGTCAACAGTTTTAAGATTACAAAGGAAAATAATCGACCTAGAGAATGAAATAGGTAATTTACGAACCATAATTGATTCCCAGCAGCCAAACTCATCGTCCAATTTGATCATGGGAAAAGATAAGGTTAACTGGATGCCTAGTAGTTCCATTAAGACATTCAAAACCCAATCGCATCAGTTGATACTGTCAGTTGCAATTCATCCAAGTTTACCAATAATAACAAATGGGTGTACTGACGGTTCAATAATTATTTGGAATTTGACTAATGACGAATCAGGAATACCTGATAAAATTATTAAAGCACATACGAGGAATATTAATCGAATTAAATGGTCGAATGAGGCAATTGATATTTCAAATAAAGATTCAAGTAATAAAAATTATGTGCTAGCGTCTTGTTCGTCAGACTTATCTATAAAAATATGGGATGGATCAAACTATAAACAAATAAGAACTTTAACAGGGCATGAGCATACAGTTTCATCAATAACGTTCTCCAAAACAAAGCCGAATATTTTATATTCTGTATCTCGTGATAAGACAGTTAAAATTTGGGATTTAATTAATGGATATTGTGTTAAAAGTTTCATTGGCCATAGTGATTGGGTCAGAGATATAGATGTTATTAGTATAAATTCCAAAATACTGCTAAATATTTTAAAGTCATCAAACGAGTTGGGTGATTTTATAGTTACTTGTTCCAATGACCAATCAATCAGATTATCTCATGCTGAATCAGGTACCGGTTTAGCTCTTTTAATTGGACATACTCATGTTATTGAAAGAATAAAATTTTTGCCATTGCATTCAAATCCTATAATTGATAAATATTTAAAAGAAAATCAATCTCTTTATCCAAACATATCACAAGATTTGATAACTGACTCCATATATACTAACACTTTAGGATACAAATATTGTATCTCTGCAGGGAGAGATAATTTGATTAAATTGTGGCTATTACCTCCCCCTGTAATTAGACCTCATAGACACCCATTACCTTCACAAGTTAATAATTCACAAGGCTGGTTGATAGCAGATTTTATTGGTCATCAATCATGGGTCAAAGCATTGAGTATTCATCCTAATGGTAGATTCATATTTAGCGCAGGAGATGATAAATTTATTAAAATTTGGGATCTAGCTAGTTTGAATGCCGCAGGAAATGTGAAATGTATTAAAACATTAAGTGGTCATGAAGGATTTATTAGTGATATAGACTTTGCCAATTTTGAAACTAGTATTGAGAATATGAAAAATGGGGATAACAAAGATAATAAAGAAAAAACCGATAAGACTGATGAAGAAAGTCATAACGCATTAATGAAATATATAGAGACAAAGATGAGGTGCTTATTTATAAGTGGGGCAGTAGATAATTCTATTAAACTATGGAGCTAAAATGGAGGAAGAAAATTTTGAAAATAATTTTATATCTTTATAATTTTATTTGTTTTTAGAGGAATGATAAAGAATGGCTAATTATTATTTGTAGATCTAAATATCCTTTACTATAAATTCTTCAGGAGCCCTTTGAGCCCATTCAGTCCAGCTTCCATCGTAAACACGAATTGGAACTTTAGATCCAATGACTGTTTCAATTGCTAGTCTCAAGATAACAGCAGTAACACCAGTACCGCACATAACAATAATACCTTTCTTACCATTTAAATCAGGCTTAGAAAAATCTACACCAAATTCTTCTTTGAACAATGACAATAATTCTTCTCGTGATTTATAAGATTTATCAGACTCATTAAGAACTTTTGTAAAAGGTAGTGATATTGCAGTGGGGATATGGCCAGAACTCAAACCAGGTCTAGGTTCTGGTGCTTCACCTGTGAATCTATCTGTTGAACGTGCATCCAATGTAATGTATTCATCACCTAATTTGTCAGATTTGACTAAATCTAATAATTCATCGAATTCTATAACCTGGTTCTTATAGTTTTCATTGAATTGATCTTCACTAATTGATTTGTATTCCGATCCTGCTAAAACGTTAGTAGTTAAGGAATCAACTTTTTTAGTTTCAATTGGATATTCAAATTTATTGTAATTAATATAGTTATCTAACAAATAAACCTTTTCGTGACCAAAAAGCGCCAAAGTCCATGCAACCCTTGGACCTGAAAATATTCCTGATTTATCATACACAACTAACTTATCAGACTTTTGAATTCCTATATCTGTTAATGATCTGTTAAATTGGTTGAAAGTAGGTAACATGTGAGGATACTTAGAATTTGGTAAGGCTATTTCGTCAAGATCAAAAAATGCTGCATTCTTTATACGTTCTTCGTTTAAAAATTGCTGTTTCCCATTCTTCGGATTATTTGGCATGTACCATGTACCATCAATTGGAATAACACGAGATTCAGAAGAAGAACTTGTTAATAAAGCTTTGATAGCTGAAGGAGAAATGGTGGATAAGATTTTTTTTCTCATATTCAATTTGTTTATGAATCGATCAAAGCAGTAATATATTCTACTTGTCTTTCTATCTTACGATAGTATTAGTTACACTTGCTTTCTCTATGCATGGAAGAAGAATTGGCTCTGAAGCGTGGCTATCAAAATGATAATCCCGTACATATTCCGGACTTAGTGCTCCGATATAAAATTATGTGGAGCCTCTTTTGCAATACATATATTAATTTTCTATTTAATGTTAACATTAAGATTTTCACTTAATCTAGCGGTATCAGCTTTCATAAATTCTCTTAAAGCCATTGTTGCATATGAACTAACAGGCAATTGCATCCTTAATATAACAGCAGTCTTATCAGCCTCTGGATCGTTCGTTTCAATAATCTGACTAGGATTATGTTCCCCTTGTTTCTTTAAGTTAAATAAATCTAAATCAGTTCTAACTAACGGCTCAGCATCATCTTTATATTTAACAATCTTGTACGATAAGTTTTCTAATTTTCCCATAATATGTCTATATGAACCGGCTAATGAAAATTCTCTAACTCTTCTAGCCATGTTATGAGGATCTAACCCATCTTTAGCCATAGTATCGACGTATACTTGCGCTAACTGCTTATTACTTGGATAGATTATATCGAAACCCGGAGTTGGAAGAACGACATCGTAAATCGAATATTTACCGCTTTTAACGTCTTCTTTGGTCAAAGGCTTAGCCCTAACAAATTTATTAGTAGCAATGTCTTCTTCAAACTCATCTTCATCTGCAGCATCTAACTGAGTCTTTCCATCCTCTTCAACAATAACTAGATCACCTTCTTGAACTTCCAAACCAAACAATTCGAATCTTTTAGAGACGACTAGATTCCAAATATATGATTGATAAGCATGAGCGTACATAATTCTTAAATTTCTTGGAATTGACATAATACTCTTAAAATACGATTGTTTACTATAACACTCGTCCTCGTCAAATGATTCTTTGCTTAAAGCAGTCAAAATTGCATGTTCAGCAGTACAACGACGTGGCATCTTTTTTAGAGCTAAAGAAGCATTTGAAGTTTCAGCCCAAATATGTCTAGCTTCTATTGAATCAGGTGAAACTATTTCTTGTTCCGATAAAATTAATTCTGCGGCACCTTTCCAATCTTCCTTTAAAATTATGACACCTAATTCGTGAGTTGAAATTGAAAATGTACCAAATCTTTGCATACCATAATAATTAATAAAACCCTTGTCTTTCAAAGAATTGAAACATTTCTTAATAACTTCTTCTATGCTCTCGGTTTCTCTGAACGGTCTAACATCTCTAATTGTTATAACAAATTCATTACCTTTCAAGTCACCCAAGCCTAAGGATTTGTCCTCATATGAGAATCCACCTAATACTGCATTTTTCAATCCCTTGTTCAATGAAGAAACTCTTGCAACTTTACCTCTATGAATACAAAATCTTTGACATGTAACACCTCTACGGTCTTTAGTTCCAGCATATCTAATACTTTTAGATGGGATACGCAAAAATTTTGAAATAGTTGAAGCAATTTCCATAGTTTCTCTGTTTTCTTTATAAACTGTAAAATGTAAATAATATTTAAATGGACCTAAGCCATAATTAATCACACCATTCTCATCCACATGGTTAATACTCTCTTGAGGGTTTTTTCTTCTCGTGTTTGAATTTTTGGCTAAAGCAATTTTAAAAGTATTTTCAGCTGAAGTAACACTTTCTAATTTTCCTTGAAAAGACTCACGTAATAATTGATGTAATTTTCCACGAATTTGTTTGTCTGGAAAGGTGGTTTTCGTCTCCATATTATCACCAGTTGTAAATAATTCTTCAATTAGGGCTAGCTCTTCTTTAGTAATTAATGTTAATAATTTTTCACGGCTCTCGTCAGATAATTCATATTTTGGTTTACGTTCCTCTTCAAGTTTTTTAGCTTCTTTTATCCCTTCAATCTCCTCTGGGGTTTTATTTTGTAATTCTTCTCTTTCCTTTTGTCTCTTTTCAAACCTTCTTTCCTTCTTAGTTTTCCCAAGGTCAATACCCTTATCTAATAGATGAACAACGTTTCCTTCCGTGTCAATTTCATTAACGAGGAAATCTGAATATCTTTGCTTAATTGACCCAAAGAAACCACCATCCGTCCGATTGGCTTCATTAATATATTTAGTAATGCCCACTTCTGATTCCTGAATTACTTTTTTAGCTCTTTCCCTCTGATCAAGTTTAATTCTTTTCGGTGAATCAACTGATACAGTTTCAACACTTCTTTTAATCGAACTTATTTCTTCCATTATCAATTTATACCTGGTTGTAAGCGAAGTAGGAACAAATCTTTGAGTCACAGAAAATAGTTATTTCTTAAGAGAATACATTAGTCTATGTAGATAAGTTAGTCTTCATACATACACTCGAAGAAAAAAAATATGAAATTTTCATCGCATCTCGATGAACTGCATTCTCAAACAATTTTGGAACCTCTAATAGTAGACATATAAAGGTATTTTGAACTACACTTTAGCTAAATTATATAATGACAAAAGAATACCAATTACAAACACATCTAATATGAAGTTTATTTAACTGGTTCTACTAGACATTTCTTCACTATAGAAAATAAGCCGCACCGTAGCATTTGCCGCAAATTCAGAATCACAAATAGCTAAGATATAAAACTAGTCACTATTCCAACCTTTGGTTTCCCTAGGCTATAAAGACTCTTCTTCTGAGAGAGTGTCAAATTCATCTATTTTCGTAAAATATTTGTCATACTTCTAATAATTGCTTATAAAGTTGCTAATTCATCCCTTATTTAATTGCTAATTTGTAAATCCTGATACCAGTTCGTTGTCACTTGAATATTTATAGATGTTTCGTAAATTAGCACCGATTGATGGCATTCCTTTATCTAGATCATCTCCTCCAAACCATTTTCTGCTAGTTACCCTGAATGATTCTTCTAATTATAAAAGTTCAAGAATTTTGTCTTTAAATAGCATGTTATCAGATCAAACCTACATGCCTAAAGGTGAAAAAATAGGTATTAGAAAAATTGCCAGAGCATGTACAAGATCATTCACTCAATGGAATGACAACAACAATAGATTGTTAGGTGTGGCTGAAACCAAACCATCACCAAAAAGTTCGAAGAGTGCACTTCTTCATGATAACCATAAGGCATTATTTGAAAATGATTCCAAAAAACTTGCTCAAATTGAAAAGAAGCATGAAGAAGATCTTGATAAAATGAGAAGAATTTATCTAGAAACTTTTGATTTTAGCTTGGATCCCCTTCAGCAATCACTTAACAAGACTAAACATAAAACTCTAAGCAAAAGTAAAATGTCATTAGAAAATATCAGAAAACCTCAGGACAATGTCAATTTAAAGTCAAACAACAAGTTAGGAAACAGAAAGAGCCTGGAATCATTACAATTCAGAAGAGTGATTGTAGTTAAAAATGTTCCCCAAAATGCTGGAATTAATGATGTCTTGGCTCAAGTTTGTGGGGGTCCTTTAGAAAGAATAGTTTTTCATGAACATAAGGTGGTTTCGACAGTTGAGTTACATTTTATATTTCCAGAACATGCTAGGAGATTTTATAATTACGGGACTAAAACAGGTCTTCTAGTTCTCAATGGTGTTCATTTAAAACTAGAATGGGCTAATAGGTCCAACACAGAGGATTTAGATACCTTTCATCCTTTGATTCCAAAGTATTTAATAAATGAAATAGTGCAATATGGTTCTAGAAGGTGTTTGATATTTTCGAAAATTGTACCAGATAAGCAAATAAGGCACGAGAAGAAGTTACACTACCCTAATCCAAGAACTCATTTTTCAAAAAATTTAGAAGTTGAGGAAATCAAAAAAGACTTTTCAAGTTTTGGTGGTGTCATTGACATTGGTTCAGTTATATCAAGAAAATTATGTTTTAGTTTGCATTTTGCAGATATAAGATCTGCAATTATTGCTAAAAGAGAGTGTGAAACAGAAGGTACAATGATGAATGCCAAATATAGCAGTTGGTCGATCTGGTTTGGCAAAGATCCAACTGATAGGCCATGCTATTTGCTTTAAATTAATACCAAACTTGAAATTCAGATAATGTAGCGGGTGATCCGGTTTTTTTTATTCTATATAGTTCTAAAAATGGTACTTCTTTAA
Organism: Schwanniomyces occidentalis var. occidentalis; assembly: GCA_031081865.1. NCBI lineage: Eukaryota > Fungi > Ascomycota > Pichiomycetes > Serinales > Debaryomycetaceae > Schwanniomyces > Schwanniomyces occidentalis. The sequence goes on from JARYTB010000018.1 coordinate 25,967, forward strand.
TCAAATATACATGATATTGGGTAAAGTATTAATAGAATAGAATAGTATAGAATAAAACTTGAAGACCTAGTTCGAGATCTCAAAGTGCCTGCACCTACGTTTAAGGGCTACTGATGTGTTAAATGTAATCCAACTGATTCAAAAGTGTTGTCTAAGTTGGTGTAATTCATATAAGATTGTAAAGATCAATGCGGAAGAAATACTAATCATTAAATATCCTAATTGGGAACATTTGTAAACACCACATATATATTGTCTTAACCTATTAAACAGATATAGTTAAACAACAGAAAAACATATCATTATTTACATTTATCAAAGCATATCAATACAAAATTGTGTACTAACATAATGTCTCATCAGAGAATACCATTAAGGTCAAGATCTTCTTTGGCTAATTATTCCCTTTCAACCGGCACAACGCCCCTGCAACAGACATCAAAACCTCGAGTAAGTCTAACTGACATAAGAAGACCTCCTTCTTCACGATCATTTAGGCCCTCATCACCTGCCTACTCAAATACTGCTACTAATAGATCACGGCCAGGATCGGCTATAGGCAATATATCCGGCAGCAGACCTTCCACTCCATCGCTTGTTAGAAATCAGGAACCATATACTGGAACTATAACCGTTTCCATCAGACCTAATCCATATACTGTTAACCGATCACAATCTTCACCATGGAAAATTGAGGAAGAAAGAAATACTATTCATAATACGGCAGACGGTTCTTCCTTTCATTTTGATAATGTGTTTCCACCGGATACATCTTTAATCAATAAAGACGTCTATAATAAATCATGCGCAAGGCTAGTCCATAGCTTTTTGACTGAAGGATTCAATGGTACTGTTTTTGCGTACGGAATGACTGGTTCTGGGAAAACTTTTTCAATGAAGGGTAACGAGCAGGACCCTGGCTTTGTTGAATTAGCCATTGATGATATTTTTAGCAGGGTTGAGAATGATAGTATTAGTAAACAATATAATATAAGTTTAACGTATTTGGAAATTTATAATGAGAAGATTATTGATTTATTAAATACAACAGCAACTTCAGAATTAAAAATAAGAGATGATCCAATATATGGTACCAAAATCATTGGTATTACTTCACCAGTTATCACTTCGAAGGATCAACTTTTACAACTTATTAGGAAGGGTGATATTAACAGAAAAACAAGCGCTACTGATTTTAATGCAAGATCTTCTAGGTCTCATTCCATCTTACAAATAAAATTAAATACTATTGATTTAGATAAGAATACTGAACAACGTGCAACACTCTCGTTGTGTGATCTCGCAGGTTCAGAAAGGGCAACTTCTAGTGCAGAGAGACGAAAAGAAGGGGCCTATATCAATAAATCCTTGTTAGCTTTGTCTACAGTTATTAATAAATTATCGTTATCCTCATTTGGATCAGTATCTTCTAATTCTTTAGAGCATATTCCATACAGGGATTCCAAATTGACAAGGCTATTACAGCCAGCATTATCAGGTTCCTCTTTGGTGCTGATTTTATGTACTATTCATTTAGGTTCAATTGGTAACAATGTAACTTACAATCAACTGTCTATAACAGAAACCTACAATACTTTGAGATTCGCTGCAAGGGCTAAGGATATAATTATGAACGTCAAAAAGAATAAATCAACAGTCTTTGGAGATTCAGAATCTTTAAAACTTATGGAAGAGTTAAAAAAGACAATTGAGAATCAAAAGAATGAAATTAATATGTTAAGATTGAATGGAGGTAACTCAAGTAGCGGTGATAGGCTAATTGAAGCCACTCTAGTAGACAAAGATAGGGAAATTTCTCAATTAAAGATTGAAAATAAGATTTTAAACGAAAAATTAGAACATTTAAGTAGACTAACTGATATACAAAAGACTGAAACTATAATTTTAAAGAACGACGCATTAAATGATATATTAGGTTCGGGTATTAGCAATAATTTGCTGCAAGTCATGATGGCCAATCTAGAAGATTTTTATAAAAGAGTCAACTATGAGATGGACGAGTACAAGTCATATATTGGTCATTTAGAAAACCAATTTAGAATATCTTGTCAGCAAAACATTTTTGATAACGCAAACCAATCATCAGCTAGTACTAAAGAGATCACGGACAAGCAATTAGAATCAGTATTGAAAGATCAAGAAGAAGAAATTTGGCATTTAAAAGAATTGCTTAAAGATAAAGACCATGTTATTAGGAGTCTTACTAAGACTTCCAAGTTGAGACGTCTAGTTGATTCGAACTCCATCAATGCTCAAGATAATAGCGTCTCTAAGGAACCAATTGTTAGATTGGCTGTATCTGATTCTAGGGCCGATAAAGAAAACGATACTTTCAATGAATTAAGAGAATTTAATATCAGTCCCAGAAGAGCACACGTAGTGGTTGAAACACCTGACAAGGATGGTACAAGATTTATTGTTTAGATCTTTTTCTAATACTACAATAACAATCAAAAAACTAAAGCTATAGTTGACACTTAATGTCTCTTTTACGTTTTTTAATTTATTTCCTTCGTGAATTACTGTATATGTGTATTTATTTTTTAATGTAAACAATAATATTTCTCTTCAGCTAAAAAAGAACCTTATAACTAATGCTAATCGTTTCACAGTAACATGATTCGAAAAATTAACATTTCAGATACGTTAAATGATTAGGCAACCATTCGTATCGTCTTTTAGCTGCGAAATTGTTTTTGCCCTATGGAGGAGGTACTAAATACCAATTACAAAGAAACATTAAAGTATATTGTTCACTGATTCAGTTAAAATGCTTCCACATTCTTCTACAATGTTTTTTTTGTTTTTGTTTCTTACTTTACAATATGATTAATAAATATTAGTCTAAGTAATTATAACTCATATCTGAAATCTGGATTCTCCTTATCGGTTAAGTCGGCGAATTCACGATTTTCTATCTTTGCAAATTCACCGTCTTGAACAGGCAAAGAATCTCTTCTTTTATTCTCAGCCCAATAACAATAGCAAATTATAATCAAAGTTACCAATGAAACACTACCAAATGCAACTATACAAATCTTTGCTGTTCTATAATCTGGTGCTTCCAGAGCAAGGAATGTTTGTGGGCCAATCAAATTTCCTACACAGTACCCTACTAAAAAGATTGCATTAACTGTAACTTTCTTAGTGTGACCAGCAACATTGGATGAAATACTTGATAAAAGACAAATAAACCCGATTGGTGCAAGAGCGTAAAGGGAATATCCAGCTAATCTGACTTGGTTGTTATTACCAAAGGCTAACATACATTGTGACATGACTGCAACAGCTGTACCAGAAATAGCCCAAAACATTCTCGAACGATAAAATCTGGTACAATAAGCAAATAATATACATCCTACAAGTTCAACAGCTCCAGAAGGCATTTGCATAAGCAATGCATGTGTTGGTGTAAAGCCGAAATCTTCAGTAAGCAAAATAGAACCAAAATTAGTCACACCTCCATTAGGAATATCTGAAGCTAAAGCAAACAAAAAAAATAACCAAGTCTTAAAATCTGTTATTGCTTCAATGAATTGATGTTTCTTGAAATGTCTGTTACCAAAACCTTGCTGATTTGTTCTAATCCTTTCAACAACTAATCTCTTCTCCCTTTCAGTTAAAAACCAGGCTTTGGTAGGTGTGTCCGGAATATGCAAAAACACAACAATTCCAAGAAAGATTGTCAAACAACCGGTTATAATAAAAATTAATTTCCAAGCTTCAATGGAATACGAATCTGGATTTTTAGCTAAATTATATGCAATTGCTCCTGATCCCAAAATAGTTCCAAGACCATTGAAAGAGAACCATAACGCAGTACGTAAAAATTGTTCTTCCTTTTTATAGAATTGACCTGTAATAATAACAAACGCAGGTGTCACTGATGATTCCAACATCCCTAGAACAACACGTAAAGCGATAAATCCAGCATATTGAGGAACCGAATGCAAGCATAAAATAACACCCCAAGTAATAATAAAAATGGAAACTGTTTTAGCAACTGGAAATCTCTGTAACAAATAAGAAGCTGGAAATTCAAATATAAGATATCCCAAGTAGAAGGCAGTACCAGTCCAGCTATACATATTTCCTACCATTTCCAACTCAGTACGCAACCCTAAAATTGATGCATATGAATTCGATAATTTATCCATAAACTGAAAACAATATAGCAAACACATGACAGGTAACAAATAAATGTCAATTTTACGTAATAATTTTTTATTGGTTTCTTCGTCTATCGCTACATGCTCTTCAGTATTATGGATTGCATATTTCATTGCTTCATCAACATCTCCGGTTATCTTGACTTCTTTACCAGTATGAGGTGAAATAATCGTTGCAAGAATATTATCATTATTTTGACTCTCTATATCTTTATCAGTAAATGAAATAACTGTTTGAAGTTTTACATCATTGTTTTTCTTCTCGTGCATTGAGGATGTATCAGACATTTTCAGGCCAGGGAACTGATATCCAAATCTTTTGAAATCTGAAAAGAACGGAACTGTCTTATTTTTATACGCTATTACTATTGTGCGGAGATTATCTATAATCAAACTACTAAAATCTTACATCTGGTACACTATACAAAAAAGAGTGTCTCTTATCTCACGGAATTGGTATCATGGAATTTTGCGATATTTCCAAATTGGTAATCCGACGAAGCTCATAATCACAATAGTGTTTTCATTCCTTTATGCATAAGATCTGCTGTTCAGCTATGTAAGAGTATTTCTGATTCATTGTTAAAACATAGTACCTACTATGCTAATTTTATAGGTGTACCTTTATCAGAATATTTCGTGTATGAATAAGAATATTCGACATTGGCGTTTCGCACTTAAGATAAATACGCTATTAGGGTAGAAATATTTTTTTTCTTTTCCAATGTCAAAGCCATGATTAAATCCCAAGGTTGCAGGTTGAGCCAGAGTTATTATAGTGGCGCCAGTTTCGCAATCAAAATGGTACACTGACTCGCGATAAGCTGTCGGCATGAACATACAGTGCAACTGATGATCGGAAACTTCTTACCAATTTCCGCGCACATTTAAATCCTAGATAAAAACTGCCACGATAAAGATAAAAAGTACTCAAGAAGGAAGGTGGAAAGGATAGGATTTGAAGATCCTTATCTGTAATTTCCCAATTTTATCAGCAGAATACAAATTTTTGAATAGTTGTTGATAGTACAATGCTCATCAGTTACACAAAGGGTTAGAGCAAAGTTCTAATTATTATCATCTATTAATAATTCTAAATGTTTAAAACCTCTATAAACCCACTAAGAAAACCTAATTAAGCCATGAATTAGCTGGCCGTACTTGACTAACTTTTAAACTTGCCCTCTTCGAGTTTTGACTCTTACCAGGACTTTTACTTAATTCAAATATTTTACGTTGTTGTCTTAACTGTGAATTAAAATTGCCACCGCTGAAGACGCCGTCTGCAAATTCCTTTGAGGGTTTATGAACCAGATTACCATGGCTAGTAAGGAAATCGGTGACGGCTCTTGGTTTCAATTTTATGTCAGAGGTATCTTGTCTTAATACATTAACAAACTTACTGTCCATGTCAGGCAAACGTTCACCGCCATTAAACAAACCCGTAGGATCTTTTATCTGTACTTGAAAGCTCATCAGTTCATGAGATCTTTCATCATTGAAAAAGTCCAAATAATCACCATTGAACAATTGAACTTTGCGGCCCTTTCCTAGCAAGACACCATTGACAAAACAAGAATTAGTGCTATCGTCTAAAAGCCAAATATCGTCAAGACAATGAGCAGGACTCTCATAAATTGACATCTCTACTACTGGGTGTCTCTTCTTATTAAATAGACAATGTACTTTAGACATTCTGTCATCCTCGATATATGTATCGCAGGTTTCATTTCTGCCAACTGCATAAGGATTAACCCCTTGGCGAATATGAATAGGTTTTTTAAAGATTGAATGAGGAAGTGGCTGTAATGTTATAAAAGTATCCAGTGGTACATTTTCTTCAACGGAGCCTTTTATTGCGTCCGGTAATTGATTCGATATTTTTTGGTTGGATTTTTGATTTTTAGTTAAATTAGAATTGTTCATATCATTCTGTTTATTTGAAGTTTCAAAATCTTTTGAAATAGTGAGACTTTTTAAATTAATCGAATCAGTATGTTTAGGTTTCTTCCTTTTCAGATCCGAAGAACTGTCTATTGGGTGTTTTCTTATGTTCTCTGGAACTGATTCTTGGGAAATAGTATATTCTTCTTCCGGTATTATAGAAAATGGTTTCTTTAAATCTTCGTGTTTTTGTTGTGATTCAGGCTGTTGAGATTGTGGTAGAGGTATGACTCTTTTTGGTACTTTAAATTCATTTTTATTAGTTTTGGATTTTCTGTTTCTATCACTGTCTAATGGACGCATCATAATATCTTCATCGATTTTACTTATGGATGTATTTATTGGTAATCCATTATCAATTTTACGAGATTGTTGGGACTGTGATTGAGACAAACTCATAACTTTTTGCAGCTGTGAATCCTCATCAATTCCATTCAACCATTTATGTTTCAATGCATCTTCTGCTGTGATTCTAAATCTAGGATTAACCTGTAGGCAACAATCTAAGAAATCTCTTCCATCTTTTGAAATTTCATATGAATTTAATGGAGATTCGTGATATTCACCTTTTTTGATCTTTTGAAACATCTGTGCCTGTGTTTTACCGTTAAATGGTAAATGACTAGTTAATAGCACATAGACAAGACATCCTAAAGACCAAATATCAACTAACGATGAGTAATTATTTTTAGATGAATCGCCCTGAGATGAATCATATTTACCAGTTATCACCTCTGGTGCAACGTATGCTAAAGTACCACAAAATGTTTTCATAAAAGTTGAATTATCACTTATTTTAGCAAGTCCAAAATCTGTAATTTTAACTAAAATAGGATCATCTTGCATAATTAAGATATTATCGGGTTTTAAATCTCTATGAGATATACCTAGCCTATGGACATAGGCTATTCCTTCTAAGATTTGTTTAGTTATAACTTGAGTTGCATCTTCGCCTATCGCCCCATTTGCTGCAACAAAGTCCATTAAATCACCTCCAGGAACTAATTCCATTACTAAATAATAATTATCTAAATCTTCGTAGAATGACTTCAACGCAACTATATTTGGATGATTTAATTTTCTTAGAATAGACAATTCTCTATCAACGCCAACCATTGCCCCACCGGTATTCAACGCCTTCCTCCTGTTGATAATCTTCACTGCATACGAATTGCCAGTTGATCGTTCAACTGCCTTCTTCACGGTAGCAAACGCACCTTGACCTATTGTTTCATTTTTAATTATGAAATCTTTATATATACCCTGGTCTTTAATTACTGAACTATTGTTTGAATTTGGAATCTTAGAAGGATTGAATGCATCTGAAAATAGAACAACAAATTTCACTACATCTTTCGGCACCCCTACGCCTACTGCTATTTCATCACCCTGATTTAACATGTAATTAGACCCTTTAACTAATCGATTAGAATTCAATTGTGTACCATTGGTCGATGTATCTTGAATCCATAATGTCTTGTCCACCGGATTAAACCATAATTTGAAATGTCTATTCGATAGCCTCGTACATGAATTCAATACAAAATCACACTCCTGATTTCTTCCAACAATCCATACTTTCTTTTCCTGTACTTGTTTATCCTGAATCTGTTTATTATCCTGATTTAAATCGAAATAGCTATAGTGTCCTGTTGTACAGATTAACCGACAAATTCGATTTTTATCATCTGTCCCATCCTGCGTCTGAGTAGCAGGTGATTGTTGTGTCGGTTGGGTTTGAGTGGGTTGGGTGAACTCCATTTAATGGATGTATATCTAAAACTATTGAAGTTGTTATAATATTAAGCCATACATTAGGATTAATTAGTGGTAGGGATAACGCGTTTAACGCTGTAAATAAAAAAAAAAAGAGTAGTCACATGTTGAAAATATACTAGTATCAAGAACCCTCTGATGATAGATCAGCTAGTATAACTAAAGAAAGCATGGTATAGAACCAAGCAGAATAAGAAAGGCAGTATACTTAGTCGCTAAAGAGTATACAAACGTCATTTTATGTTGATCTGGTTAATTATTCTCGAAGAAAGTCTTTATGGCATATTTGAAGTACCCTTAAATCTGAAGCAAATTAGAAATAAAAGATTACGATTAGAATGTTGTGATTGATTGTAAAGGACACTATAAACGAAGCTCCACTAAGTATAGCTAATTTATAAAGATTATTATTTGAATACATTTATCAGAGATCAAAGTTTTTTTTGTTCGAGAGTTGAATAATTAGTAGCGCCAAAAGGGCCAAGGAAATAGTCTAAGAATGTCATGTAGGATATATTACTCTTGCAATTGCGATAATTGCAAACAATCAGTAACGTTTGGTACATTAAACAACATAGTTCAAAGTTTATCGAAAAAGAGTATGAAGAGAACCGAAGCAAATATACACATAAAATAATGCACCATAAAGTAAGATTGAGAATGGATACATTCTAAACTTTGCTTTTAATTGAAATATATGAAAGGTTATATATATCGTGCAGAGATTAAAATAGAGTATGATTACTTTGGGCTGCGAAACCAAAGCAAACTTTGGATATCCAATAATTCAATGTGTTACAAGGTTGCCTTAGTGTAAGGTAACTGGGTCTAAGTGTGGTTATTCCTTAAGCGTTGGATTTACAACTACTGATGGCCTTACTAGCGCTTTTATAATTGTAATAGACACGGATACTAACTGAGCAAACTAACTACTACTATCTTGCACATCCAGAATCGTTAGCCTTTCTCCCTCCTCGTCATCTTGCTCGGAGAATCGTTGTACTTAATATCCAAGAATCTTATCATCGTCTAACATATTTCTGGAATCATTCTTATAGTATTACTCTTTTATCCTTGCAGTCTACTTCGCTCTTTCTTGGATCGGGACGATTCAAAGTAATCGTGGATATAAAGCATCCCAATTTAAAAGTAACGATATTCATTGTATTGGGTTACCTTGCTAAAGACTAATATTGATTCATGTATTGTACTTGTATGACCAGGATGACAGTCTGTCCAGCATACATTAAGTTCTTCTGTATCTTATTTATAGCCTGCGGAACTAGATGTTTCTCTTGTTTTGCTCTGAATGCTGTTTCCAATTTAGTTCTTGATGGGATCTTAGGGTACCTGTCTGATTGTTTGTAGAACTTACAAAACCATTTCTTGTTAATCATCTGTGCTTCTTAGATGCTACTGGGATATCAACTTCAAATGCTTGTTGCCCAATATCCTTAACATGGGTTTGTATGGTCCGTGATATACCGGCTGGATCTTATAGTACTTATGACTCGATAGGTAAGCATCTCTATGTAACAACACCCATTCTCCTACTTCAAATTTAGTATCTTTTCTAGTTCGATTAGCCTATTTCTCTTGTTCCTGTTGAGCTTCAACCATAGAATCTTGAGTTCGAGTAATAATTTCTTTCAATTTGGTTGCAAAATCTTCTGCTCTTGCTGTGTAATTTTCAACTTCTGGGTAGTGAGTAGATCTTCGAAGTCAGCGGTTCTTTTCCACAGCCGACCATGAACGGCGTCGATTGATTGACTTCTGATAACTGCTATTCTATACAAATTCAACGGCTGATAGCCGATCTCCCCATTTGGTGTGTTGATCATAGGCGTGGCATCGTAATACTTGATTAACTATCAATTGACTCTCCCTGTTTGGCCATCAGTTTCTAGGTGATTAGAAGCGGAAATTTTTATTTCTAATCCAAAACATGCTTTAATCGTTTTCAAAAATGGAGATAGAACTCTCAAGTACTTATCAGACATTATTTCTCGGGGTGATATATGGATTCTTATTATATTATCAATGAAAAGATTGGCTGCTTGTTTTACTGAAAGTTCTTTGACTGTTGGGATAAAATGAGCTACTTTTGTTAAGCGGTTAACTACTACCATTATAGTATCATTTCCATTTGTCGTCGTAGGGAGTTCTGTTACGAATTCTATACTAACTGATGTCCATCTGTCTTCTGGGAGCGGTAATGCTTGCAACAATCCTGGGTGCGTTGCCTGAGACTTTTACTTCTTTGACAGATATTACACGATTTAATATATCTACGGACATGCATGGCCAATAATAGCCTTCTGTTAAAGCGTAGTAAGTTTGATATGCTACAAAGTATCTTTCCAGTGGTGGACCATGAGATCGCAGAATTAATGTTTTTGGCAACTTTCCTCTAGGTATACGCATTCTTAATGGAAAATGGTCCATACCCACGGTAATTGAATAGAATAGTTGATTTCCTTATATCATAAAATGTCTAATGTGAAGATTGATCTCTTTCGGTGGTTTCTTGTTTTTTTAAACTATTATATAGCATTCCGAAGTCGTATTCTTATAAAAAGTCTAGCCATCTAGCAATTCTGTTCAGCGAACTTTACTTTGGCTCATCAAATAAGTCAAGCTTAGGTGATCAGATCTTAGGTGGATCTTTTTCCATATAATATATCTCTAAAATGGTTTACGCAATCCACAATTGCTAATAATAACTTTTCCATGACAAAATAATTTAACTGTGCTCCTATTAGCTTCTATGAATGGTAACATATAACTCCGATTAATTTTCCATTATCATCTAACTGTTCTAATGTGGACCCTTTTGCTATGTTTGATGCGTCAGTTGTCAAGCTGATTGTTTCGTAAAGCCTGGTAATACAAATACTGGCGGGGATGTTAACTTTTCTTTCAACCTTTCGAGAGCCATGTCTTGGTCTGTATACCATTCGACCTTTCCTGTCACATATACTCATTTATGGGTGTACTTACCTTTGAGAATCCTAGCACAAATTTTCTATAGTAATTGCATAATACAATGAATTTCATTGCGTCTTTAGGTGTTTTCTGTTTTGGCCATTTTTTAATAACTTTGACATTTCGTCATTAGGTAATATTCCTTGTTGTGTGATTGTAAACCCTAAGAACATAATAGTTGTTTTAAAGAGTTCTATCTTTTTGCAATCAAGTTATTTTTTAGTATCTCTAAAACTCGTTTATGTCTTCAACGTATTGAGTTTTATTCTGGCTATATACTAATAGGTCATCAAGGTAAACCATAACATTAGGAAAATCTCCAAGAATCTGATTCATGAACATTTGAGATGTTGCCGGGCCATTGGTAACCCCGAAAGGCATTACCCTCCATTGATAGTGTCCAACAGGTGTAACAAATCCTGTTTTCTCTTCATCATCTGGATACATTCGAATTTGAGAATATCCAGAAATTAAATCTAGTTTTGAAAAACTCTTGCTTCTCCTAATTTCATGAATAAATCATCAGTTACTGGGATTGGGAATACGTTTTTTATCGTATGGAGATTAAGTAGTCGGAAGTCTACACATAGGCCCAACGACTTGTCTCTTCTTACAAAAAACACTGGTGCTCCAAATGGTGAGTTTGATTCTTCGATAAATTCTTTGTCGAATAGATCTCGTATCTGTTTCTTTAGTTCTTCAATCTCAAACTTTGGCATTCTGTATGGAGCTAGAGCCAGTGGTTTTGTACCTGGTATTACGTGTATTCTATGAGTTACCTTTTAAAGTCTACTAATCTCTCTGTATTGTCATTCGTAACTATATCTGAGACTCCTTAAGAATGAACGATGGTATCTCTTCTACCTGTTGTCGGGGTTCTTCTGTTATATAGAACAATCCCATTACTGCCCCTTTCGGTCTCGTATCTCCGAAAAATTAGTTAGAATCAATAAATTTTACCTCTTGCATGTCTTGAACACCCTTCTTTCCAAAAACTGTGTGTTCTTTTTCTATAGTTAATGTCGCTTTGGTATTTCAAAATAAACGGTAATCCAATATAAGTTGATATTTTATCGGTGCTACGTACAATCTAGCTCTCTTTTTCGTTTTCCTATACTAATAGACACTGTGGTCCTTTTATCCGTGCATAGCATTTCGTCGCTGGTTGCTCCTTCTATATAAAATTACTTACTGCACCTGAATCAATTAGTGCATGACCTCCTGGTCCTTTGTCAGTGTCGGAACAAATAATAGTGATCCGTTAAACTCACTGAGCGCCTGTGTCAGTCCTGAATCTTTGTGGTCTTTCTTAATTTCGTTGTTGTCTTTAACAAAATTGACGTCGAATGGATCCCTAGTTCTGTATACTTCCAGTAGCTGAATAAGTGAAATTCTTGCATTTTTTTTCTTTCAATCTAAATCCTGGAGTTTCTGTTATGAATTGCCAATTTCTTTCTTTAGTTTCTCTCTCCATAATTTTGTTTTCATTTTGTCTTTGGACGCTACTAATGCTTAATCTTGATTTTATTATACTTGTCTTCAGGTCCTCTCTGTTAGAATCCAGCCCGACCCCTCGGCAAGAGTGTTACAGTTTTTATTGACTTATATGGACCTTTCGCTGCGAAATGATGCCCTTTTTGCAACTATAGCATAATCTTCTTTTTCTTTAAAAAGTTTTTCCTGGCATGACATTCAGGGATTCTTTTCCATAGTTACAATGTCGATTTCCATATATATTATTTAACTCTGTTGAATAATATTTATAGAAGCTACGGCATATGGCTCTAGACATGATATCTCTTCTTCGTGATCTTCCTGCATTGTGCAGATCATCCTATTCTACAGCGAATTGCCTTGTTTCAACGAGGGTCTTTAATCGTTTACATAGTATAACGGATTGGATATTTCTTTAAAGGCAATGCAAATAGGTGGCTTGGTGCAATTACTCAGGCAATATTTCTGTTGGGAGTTCTCTTTTATACATAATAACATGATTACTGTGTTTTTCTACACTTCCTGTTTGCTTGAGTTCCAAATACTTACCAAGTTAACATTGAATATTGAATATCTTAGCAACCAGAAAAATTGTGTTTACAGGGATTTACCAAACTGTTAGAAATTTCCAAGGAAAGGCTCATTCTTCTCTTTACATGCATCATACCACTTGAAAGCGTTCCTGCTCATATTTTTGCCGCTACAATTACCAATTTCATCTCGTCAGACTGAAAATTATCAGATACTCTAAATGCATTTTCAAGTGTTACCCTTGTAACCGCCGGATTTGCATTTCCTATGCGGTTCAACTTCTGCTCTCATTCAATCCGCTTCTCTCTTTCGGCACTTTCAGCTCATAATTTCCAGTTATCAGACCAAAAGATATTCCATGATTCAAAAACTTGTTAAAGCACCTAAGTTTGTCAATATTGTGTTTCATCCAGTCTAATTTGCTTTACACTATGGATCAAATCAATCCTTGTTCTCTCGTTTCTTCTTTCCATTCCTCCTTGTTTTAAATTTGTATCACTATTTTGTTTGTTAGTTTTTGTTATCTTTTTTTTACTCTATTTGAATCCTATCGTATTTATTATATGTTATTTTTATATGTATCTTACTAAGTTATTTAATTTACTTATTTTATTATTGTTCCCTTGATTTATATTTTATTCTATTTATATTTAAATTCATATTCATTATATAGTTTATTCGTTATTATAATATGTATTCAATATATTTATAAATGTTTATTTGTTTAATCATAATTTAATATTTATTCATTATATGTTTTACACACACATATACGTATTTTTAGTCTATTTTAATTGTATGTCTTACACCATTGAACGCAGTTCAATGCATCACGTACACCTCGATCCTAACCTATAATTGAACTAATCCGGAGTGGTCTGTAATCTGGTAAAGCCGGTCCGTTGACTCATGTTTCGCAAGCATATCCCGAGCATTGTGCTGCGTCCTTATTATCGTTACAATAACCGTCTACACCGCCAAAAGTATTAAAATATAATTCGCCATGTACACAGAATTCTCTGATCCTAATTGATTGTACCCTTCACTCTGTCCTGGGTGGTCATTTACAGTAAAGGACCAACAATACTTCCATGCGTGATAATTGTCAAAGTAGTCATACACGCCTTGATCGTATTCTTCTTCTTCTAAGTTACGGTCTTGTGAGATTTTACTAACCAAGTCCCTGTTTTCGTTATCCCAATTCCAAGAAACCCAATCAACGTTAAAGAAATTCCAACGCTTCGATAATCTATTACCATAATCTATTACCCTGTACGGTAGAGGATAAAGAACCCGGCTCCGTATCTGACACTATCGCCTGAACTAATAATCCTAAGTCGGCATTCATATGCATAGCTGCATGTTTTCCGAGCTTACTCTCCCATGCTAGGATATAGTTGTCGTGGGCAGTCTCATTCTCACTTCGCTTATGTTGCGCTGTAATATTAGTCGTACCAACAATTCCTAATAGGGAGTAGCCACTTTACAATAAAGTGTTGTTGATTTCATTCATGGATGGATGTTCTATATTCTCATATCGTATACCTCTTCTAACTAGTGTATAACTATCCCTCTTAGCGTTCCTGGACGATGATCCTGACGTAACAGCGACCCCAAGTATTGCTCCTAAAGCACCAGTTGTCACAGAAATAGCCGCCGTCACCCAACATGCCGGATTGGCCAAAGCAGCTAATCCACCTAAACACAGAGCGGCAGCCATTTGACCAGTTATGGCAGCAGTGAACACTAATGCCCCGCCTAGTCCAGCATTCAACATCCATATCCAATTACCTCTCTTAACTAATTCTGCGATATGTTCACTATGCATCAATTCACTACTCCCATATCTTTGGGCCAATCCATTGTGACTACTGAGAAGTGGTTCAACATACGGTGCAATATACCGATAGTAAACTATTAACACTGTAAAAAACAGAATAAAAAATGGTATTAAACAATACCAATTTCGGTTTTTTCTGTTAACTTTACTGCTGTTAAGGTTACAGCGGGTCATTGCTTATTACTCTTTTTCCTGTCTCTTCATATTTTTGGGAGAATTGTCCCCTTTTATATTCACTTATGTCTAAATATCGTACTACTTTTGCATCCTTATAATTACTATCGAGGTATTGGATCTAAATATATTACCTTATTTCTCAAAAAATGCCGCACCTCTTGAATCAGGAATTCGCTGTGGTTAGGATTAAAGCTCGCTGTTGAAGAGAGAGAAGTTCGTGGTGAACATTGAATAGAATTCGTAATTCGTCATTAAGAAAGTCTGTAATGAAAACAAAAAAATTTCGTTCTACGTGAGTCAATAATTCGTACTATATGTTTATAGATTTCTTCTAGTAATGTATATAAATTCGTCTGGGTGTGATAAAAAGGTCTCGTCATCTGAGCTAAAAAAATTCACATTGTAGCAGAACTAATATTCGTTGTGGCTAACCAACAAATTCGTTTTGTAAAAAGTATTTTCGTTAGAGTGAATAGATTCTATTCGCTAGTGTAACTGTTTAATATTCGTCCCAGTAAATCAATTACTGCGCAGACGTCACATTCTCAGAAAATCGCTGCAAACAATTTCTCTTTAAAATTTATCCTAAGAGGTTCTCTTCCCAAACACATCTTACTAATATCAATAATGAATTACCAATTTGTCTATGACGACGGGAACAGTAATCTTGTAGATGAGAAAGGCAACCCACTTGTGGATGATGTTGATATGGATGGTTTATTACCTCTCGAAACCTTAACCGATTTGAACCAGTACAACACATCATAGGATAAACGTGTCCAAGAAGGTAGAGATGTAGAAAAATTGGATTTTGTTGGCTCTAAGGAAATCAAAAAGGAAGTGCTATCTAATGCACTGTCAGGAAGATATCGTGTGTCTACTCGATCAAGGACAGGGAAATCTTCTTTGATTATCGTATAGAGAGCATCCTGGCTGTTCAATTGCAGAAATTGCTCGTAAGTTTGGTATAACTCCTATATCAGCACAAAAGTGGGTCAAGGAGTATGAAGAAAGTGGCACAGAGGAACTTCCACTTCCAAAACAAAAAGGGAAAACAGCCAGACCTAAATTGAACGAAGAACATAAGGCTCACCTTCACAAATTCATTGATGAAAACCCTTCTGGATGTTTAGATGAAATGATAGAGGTTTTATCAAGCTCCTTTGAGGGCTTGAAAGTCAGTAAGAGTTCCCTCTATAGGTTTCTTCGAGATGAATGAGACTTCATCTTTAAATTAGTACGTCATGAAAGCGTCGAAACGAATTCTACTACAAAAATACAACAACGGTTTCAATTCGTTAACGACATTAGAAATTCTGATGTTAATTACTGTACCAACTGCGTATTTATTGATGAAGCTGGTTTTAATGTCAATATGAAACGCTCAGGCGTCTGGGCTCCCAGAGGGACGATTCCAGTTGCCAAAACACCTACAACACGTTCAGAAAGTCGTACTATATTAGGTGCAATATTCTTTGATGGTGTGGTGCAATTGAGCTTAAGAAAGCCAAAGGGACCTTCGCAAAACAAGAAGCGTAAGTTGGAATACGGTGACCCAGAACCCACATTTACAGGAACTGTTAGAGGTCACTATAAACAGCTTCTCATGGATACCATGGATGTGCTTGATGAACATCCCGAATATAAGAACTTTTATTTAGTTATGGATAATTCAAGTATTCACAAGAATCCAAGTATTGCTAGAATTATCAAAGCACGTGGATATAGATATCTCTATTTACCTCCTTTCTCTCCTGAACTTAACCCTATTGAATGGTTCTGGCATTTATTAAAAAGTAAGCTCAAAAGAGAAAAACTTCTTGATAAGGAGACGTTAACTATGAGAATAACAGAAGCTGCAAACATGGTATCACTTAGCTATATCCAAAGCTGCTTTGAACATGTCTAGAAATTAAGCCTCTTGAAGCGAATTATGTGAACTCTTAGTACGATTCTTTACTTTGCTTGTGTGTACTCTTGCTATTGCAAAAGCGACTTTGATGCTTTGGGTAGTATGTAATTCAGAATGTCAGATTGCGACCAATTTTTTCTTTTGGAACAAACTTATTATTTTGCAACAACGAAATTTATAAATATATATTACAAACTATTGACTTATGTAGAACGAAAATATATGTTTTCATTTCTGACTTTTTTAACGATGACTTACGAAATATATTATCTCTTTACCACGAATTTCTTTTACTGTAACTGCCAACTTCAATTTCTTGCAAAGTGAATTTCGGATTCAAGAGGTGCGACTTTCATCCAGAAAATACTGTATTACTTCTGCATCCTTATAATTATTGTCAGGGAATTGGGTCTAAATATAGTAATATTTATTACGCTGAATGTTATAACTACTGATTGCATTGCTAACTATTGTATTTGATTTACTAACTCTTGTATACGCTTTACAAACTCTTGTATACTTTTGCTAAACACGGATACTGTCTAAACTAACTAATTACTATTATTTAGTACTTCCAGAACCCTTGGTTTTCTTCCCCCTCTTCTTATTTCTGGGAAAGTCTTCCCCTTTTTTATTATGGAACTTATCAGTCCTTAAATTAAGATTATGGGCGAATTCTTATGGTACCACTCCTATATCCTTAAATTTACTGTTAGAGAACTTGAGAGATATCTATTATGGAAACTTTCTCTAACTTACAATCAAATTTAAATATAGTATACCACTTATATATCTCTAGCCTAAGCTACTTCCATATTAGCAGAAATGAGGATCTAAGAGGAGTAAGACCCTTATTTATAGAACAAATGGTTGTAGAAATAGTATATGCGATAGATAGTAATATTATCTATCATCATATGGTAGGTAATAATCTGGGTTTCTTATAGTTCTTGTTAGGAACCTGGAACCGTATAAAGCTGGAAATTGGTTCTAGTTTCTATGTAGAAGAACTCGGTGGCCTTTATTTAGCCTAGAAACCTCAATTATATGTATTATAAAGGTATTTAAAAATGATATTAAAAAAGTTTACTTTCCCAAAATACTATTTGCAACATTTTAGAGATTTATATAGATAGCGAGTTTGGAGAATGTAAAATATATACATAAAATATATATCGACATGTACAACGGTGCTACCAAATGTTAGATTATAGTGGAATTTTATAATACTTTACTATATTGTGATACTCTCAACCTTCCAAAGTAGATCATATAGAAGAGAATCTTTCTAATTTATAGAGAAATATATGAAACATAGACTAACATAACATACTTAAAAGGGATATGTGTTAACATGATGATACATCATGTTACACATCATGAAACAATCCGTGTAACACATTGAGATAATGACTCGTGATAGTGTAGATACGCATTCGTTTCCTAACATTCTCCCCCGTCTGATTAGAATCGTCCCGACTCCTTCCTTTACGATTGGGTGGAGTTGTTTGAGTAGAGGAATGATCACTAGTATTATCTTCTTCCGTTGATGATTCAGTCGTCAACGATTCTGAACTTAAGGATAGATAATTTGAAGCATCTTGTGAGTCCTTGCTCGAAGGCATGTCATCCTTATTATCTCTCGACAGTCGGAGTCGAAGAGGTTCGCTCTGTTGTAATAGGCATTCTCTTTGTCTTGCAGAGACATTGGTTTCGAATAATTCTTGATCGATTGTGCTAGCATGTCCAGGGTGACAGTCTGACCAAAATACATCATAGGTCTTATCTGCTGGATCGTAGCCTGCGATTTCGATAATTTCGCCTAATTTAGCACGTTCTATAGGTTCAGCTCTAGTTCTCGGAGGTTGTTTAGGATATCGATCTAGCCGTTCGTGGAAGGGTTTGAACCATTTTATATTAATAGTTCGATGTGCTTTGGACATCAGTGGGATATCAACTTCGAAAGCTTGATCATTCATTTTCTGCACTAATCGGAATGGTCCGTAGTATACTACTTGTACTTTTCGGTACGTCAGTGTAGCTTCTGGGGGTGACTATGCATCGCGATGAAGTAAAATCCAATCACCTACTTCATATGTGATCTCCTCCCGGGTCTTATTTGCCCACCTTTCTTGATTGTGTTGAGTTTCTGCAAGAAATTGTTCCGTCCTCAGGTAAAGAGCTTTAAGTTTCTCGACCAAGGCTTTTGCCAGTGAAGAGACACGATCAAGTTGAAAGGTGCTCTGAAAAGGTGGCACTGTAGGGTTGCGACCTAAGTCAGCCATGAAGGGTGTTGTATGGATGGCGGTATGATAGGTACTATTATACGAGAATTCAAGTATATTGAATGGTCTGATGTTAAGTTCGAGTCAGTAATCGGGACTTTACGGAAAACCAATGCACTAAAGTACAAGTGGAGAAGACCTAAGTATGAGCGTGAAATACTGCTATGATAAGGATTAGTAATAATGTATGCTGTTAGTGATGGTTAATAAAAACTTAACTAATATATTATCCCATGCGGAGTGTCTTCTCTCGACATAATGATATTTAAGCTTGACTTTGCTTAACTTTGTTTTTTTTTTTTATAATGGTAGGAAACCATAGATAATAGCGATATTTTGTCATCAGAGATATTATAAACTCAGACGGCAAAATATAATATTTAATAAAGGGCGACGCTTGAAGCAGGTAACCCAATATGAATTTTCTTAAATTATTGTTATACATATATATTACAATGACGAGTGTAACTGCCACCTATTGGGCAGATAAAGGAATACCAGACTTGGATAAAGAAGTAACATATCCATATAAGATACACACAGGCCCGAATGCTGGTATAGTTAAATACAATAGTGGACCTAAAATTGCTAATTCTGGTGAGTTGATTCGTAAAGAATTGCAGAGCCAGTATTTAAAGAAAGAAGGTATCTGGTGTATAACAAGCAATAATG
The DNA here is from genome assembly GCA_031081865.1 of Schwanniomyces occidentalis var. occidentalis. Taxonomy (NCBI): domain Eukaryota; kingdom Fungi; phylum Ascomycota; class Pichiomycetes; order Serinales; family Debaryomycetaceae; genus Schwanniomyces; species Schwanniomyces occidentalis. Next base: position 45,773 of record JARYTB010000018.1, read on the forward strand.
AACTAACTATAACTAGTGATGATTTAGTTTTGAGTCATGAGTTTGTAAAGGCTAAAAATTTAGAAAGCATATTAGAAAGTTTAGAAGAAGGGACCAGTGCGTCTAATACTGATAATGTAACTGATCAAGGGCAAAGTGGTACAAGCAATGAAATAGATATTAAAGATGAGCATGTCATAAGCATATACAAAGCTGCAATGGCAAGCAACAATGCTTAAAGTAAACGAGCAGGCTGGACATGTGCTTATCCAGGAAAGCGATGTGTGAGTACTGGACTGTGTTCATTTACAAGTAGTGGTACTGGGGGTGGTGTATGGACTTGTTCATGTTTCTCTAATCAATGCACCCCTGTAGGTGGAACTTGTGCGAATGGTATATGTTAAAGAAAGTCTCATCTAAAGTCAATTTAAGTAATTTAAACAAATAAATAAATAAATAAACATGACGAATTTAAACAAAAAAAAAATGTTAAATATATACATAAAATATATATCGACATGTACAACGGCAACCTTCCAAAGTAGATCATATAGAAGAGTATCTTTCTAATTTATAGAGAAATATATGAAACATAGACTAACATAACATACTTAAAAGGGATATGTGTTAACATGATGATACATCATGTTACACATCATGAAACAATCCGTGTAACACATTGAGATAATGACTCGTGATAGTGTAGATATGCATTCGTTTCCTAACATTCTCAAGAAATTGGTCCCTTGGCCCAGTTGGTTAAGGCGTGGTGCTAATAACGCCAAGATCAGCAGTTCGATCCTGCTAGGGACCATTTCTTTTTTGGGTCCTTATCTTTACATTATGGCCCTATTGATACCTTGGGCCATTTGACCTAATATATATATAATACTGAAGTAGTCTGGAAGGTATATGCTGACAATATATATATAAATGTATATAGATCGTAATATAAGTTTCTGTAAAAGTTTATAATAGTTTCGCAATTTTTATTGAGCTTGAGCTTTTGCAGCAGTTAAATTATGTGAAAATCCCTGAACCTATGGGCGTTTAACCTAAAGTTAAATATAAAATACATAAAATTCAAAGATGTTTGAACTAGTTACTAATATTTCAAGAAAGGCTTATTTGAATGTTACAAGGATTACAACTCTTCCGGTAAAGACCATTAAAGCGGGTACATATCTCTATCCGTTATACGTAAGTATAATTCTCATGTATTACGACAGAACCAAGAACTAACGAGATTATAGGGAATTCATTATTTCTTTACACATCCTGACTTGTGGGCATTTTACTTAACCATATTCATTCCTCAACTTATTCTAACGTTAATTATTTACATTTTAATGTATCTTTTATTCTATCCGGTTCAAGCCTTTATCGCTACTCTTTTATCGGGACCTATTGGTTTGGTTAGCGCTTGGATTGCAGTTTTACAACAATCCGGTTTAGTCTCTGTCTTCATTATTAGCTTTCTTTTAATGCCCGAAATCCAAAGAATTGCTTTTGATGCTGTTCTAAGTAGAGAGTTTGCAGATGATGTTGTCATGTTAGGTAAATTGAGAAGAATAGTAAAAGTACCATTTTTAATTAAGTGTGGAAAATTACTTTGGGCAATTCCTTCGACCTTAATATTTCCTTATGTGTTACTTAAAGCATTACTAATGTTTGCTATTGGCACAATTCCGATTATTGGTCCCATTTTAGTCGTTATTTTGCAAGCGCCCTCAAAAGGTTTGCAATCACATTCAAGATACTTTGTTTTGAAAGGATATGACAAAAGACAAATTAAAGCAGTTTACAAAGCCCACACGGGCGCTTATATGGGATTCGGTATTGCTGCAAATTTATTAGAACAAATTCCGTTTTTAAGTGTTTTTTTCATGTTTACAAATACGGTTGGTGCTGCGTTGTGGGTTGTTTGTATTGAACAGAAACAAAAAAAAGAATGGAGACTTGATAACCTTGATGGTAAAAAGGGCATTGAAGAAATGAAACAAATTGATACAAGCACAAAATCCGAAAAAGCAAAAGATGAGATTGCTCATGATCTTAAACTTCTTGAGACCACTTAGTTTACTATTTTATTCTATTAGTATTTATTTCTATCAAAACTAAAATGAAGTAAATATAAAGTTAATATAAATAAATATTATCAACGCAACCGAAACCTGCGGCAACACCACCTTCATTACTTGAACTGAATTTAGATCTTAACAACCAGCCAGCATTTTTATTAGTTAAGATTTCCCCAGTCTCTTCATTAAACAAAATAGTACCGAAAATACCTAGCTCCGAAATAATATCTTCACTAAAAATTTCATTATTCCGAATAATTTTATTCTTATGTTTCGGAGGATTGATCAATTCCATTAAAATGTAAGCACTCCATTCCTTTTCATCTAAGGACTTTAAGAATTTTGGAATATTTTCTTTATAAATATTATTGCCGCCACCTTCTCTTTGAGGTTTTAGAACGAATTTTTCAGGTTTTTCAAATGCCAATTTTTTAGCCATTTTACCTTCTTCGGAGTCATCCAAAGGATAAATCGATACAAACGTTGACAAAAGCTTCTTTTTGTCACTAGCACTTAACTTAGGTACAAGCTTTTCGAGTGTTTCTTCCTGAGTTAAAATCTGTTGAACCTTCTTGCTCCCTGATAGTTGAGTCAATAAAGATGGACACTTAATCGCAGTAGATTTTTCTACGTAAAGTCTTGCACCCCAAGTCAAATCGGGATTGGATTCATAATCAGAAGGGGAATAACCCGATCTGTAATAGACAACTGAAACCTCATCCATTGTTGATTTAATGTATAACTTACCATTATCCACGGTCGTTTTATCTTGAATTTGTTCCAAACTTAACCTAAAAGACTTTAATCCATGATTATTTAACAAGGAATACTCAATGTGTCTTTGATCAAAGCAATTCCTTTCGCCCTCTTGGACAACAAATAATATGACGGTCTTTGTCGAGTCTGTCTTGTTGTTGTAGTAATAGTTACCGTCAGCCAATCCTTGAGCCAATTCATTAATTGAATTTGAAATTGGAATTTCATCATCCTTGTAATATTTATACGAATATTTATTGTCATATGCTCCAATTTTGTTCAAGTAATTGTGTAACCCCCCAACTTTTGTAGACAACCCACCAAATGAAACACTGACAGTATTAAACTCAATCTGTTTAATCTCCAGCTCCTTCGCGGTCTCGTTTACCATATAATCAGACCTAAATAAACCTAATGACAATGGCTGGCGCAATTCCCCCCCGCTTTCTATAATGGCCCGATTGTACGTCTCAAATAACCTCCCCGTGAAATCCTTATCATACTGGGACAATTCCTCTAAAATCTCAGTTAGCCAGTTCTTATGTCTGCCTACCACATTAGCATATAGCTCGTTAAATACCTTTTGGACCTCAATGGCATTCTTAAATGCTACCTTTGGGAACGGTGTTGGATACAACGTGATTGGTGCGTTGTTTGCACTATAATTTTGAAAATTAACTGGATACATAACTAGTCCGTTCGACAAACACCATTGTAATATATCTTCCGTCAGCTCGCTCACTTGACGTTCTGACAATTTTGGAAACGCTTTCAGTGACATCGGCTCTCTATTACGCACTATATACTATTTGCAAAAGGTAGTTGGGCACTGTTATCCTCCAACACAATCATACTCCTGTTCACCCATAGTTTATCCATATTTATAGCACCGATAAATGCCATAGTGGATGACAAATGATCACCAACGGTACTGCACACAACCATTTTCTCTCCATCGCGTACCTTTTGCACCCATAGCTAAGCAATCCAATGAACAAAACATCTATGAAGCATGAAGTCAAACAAGTATTGGATTAAGAGTAGTAGATTGACGATAAATACAGCTGAATATACATGTTTCACCATCTAAATGGCCAGTATTCAATGGTTGTGAAAGCGCACGTGATAATAGTGACTGCTTATTGCGAATTAGGCAAGTTACCCTTCCTGAGATTTTGTGTAATTTTTGATGGTTTTTTTTTTTCGGCGCTCTCATAGTGAGACGCTCTCCGAATGGTGAAAAAGTACTATATCGATTAATTTAACTGTAGAGCTTAGGATTTGCCGTTTTATATAACAATAACTCAAAAAGTATGTTTAATATCAGATAGATGAGCTGTATACTTTTAATATGATCAAAGAGGAGGATTTTTTATTTTGTACTCTGGATTGATTGAGGATTGATGGAAGATGGAGCGAGGAAAGCGGTTGAAAAATTGATCGAATGATTGTAAAAAGGAAAAGATGAAAACTGGAAGACGGCCGGGTGAATGGAGCTATTGGAGCATGGAATCCGCAGAAATAGTGAGTTACAATTAAGGGTGTGAAGATATGGTGTATCCAGCGAGAACATGTCGACAGAGAGTGTTCAACTTCGAGCATTCCACCGAGAGCCTATCCTCTATCCTCACAAGTTATTCAAGAATGCGAACAGTGAAAGCCTTGAAGCTTGATATATTAAAAGTAAAATTATGCTTCATTGTATGAGACAAATATTAACAAGTTACGTTTTTAGTGAAATACTTAGCTGCTTATTTATTATTGGTTAATGCCGGTAACGCTTCCCCATCTGCTGCTGATATTAAATCAGTTTTAGAATCAGTTTCAATTGAAGTTGAAGAAGAAAAAATTACCAAATTATTAGCTGATGTTGAAGGTAAGACTGCCGAAGAATTAATTGCTGAAGGTAACGAAAAATTATCATCAGTTCCAACCGGTGGGGCTGCTGCTCCATCTGGTGCTGCTGCTTCAGGTGAAGCTCCAGCCGAAGAAGAAGCTCCTGAGGAAGCTGCTGAAGAATCTGATGATGATATGGGTTTCGGTTTATTCGATTAGATTAATTTTACAAATATTATTAAAAGAGAATAATTCAATGATTTTGTATAATAATAGTTTCCTGCTTTTCTAACCTAAATATACTGCAAGTGAAAGAAAAATAAGGAGCTTTTTAGCTTTAATGGAATAAATTTTTGCGTATAAGAGTACAAAATGTAGAAATTTGTGAGGTTTTCTTGGATTGTTTTGTCCATGATGTCTATGATATGTATCTATTTATAATTCATCAGCCAAAGCCTTTCTCAAAGCATTCGGATTGCCAAATACCACATGTCTGGCTCTCAATAGTTCATTGTCAAATTCTTGATCTTCCTTTGAGTAATTATCTCTCTTATTATTTTTTGCTCTTAATTGAGCTTCATTTGATAACCATTGTAGAAAATCCTTTGAAGGCTTCAATGACTTATTTTGCTGATGAATTTCAGTTAGTTTATTGAAGAATAACTTAAATTGCAGATCAGAGGCAATGTTACTATTGGCCAATGTATCTTGAATAAAATTCGAATAATGCAAATCGGAGTTAGTTGATTCTTCCACCGATCTTTTATCATTTGATAAATTATTGCTTTCAATTAAATTCAAGTCCTCAAGTATATTTATTAACCTTTGCTTTGATTGCGAACCTAATATTGGAAAAATATCGATCAAGTTGTTAACACCAAAGTTCAAGTTACTGTCGTTCTTTTCATTGTTAAAGAACTTTAGATTAAAATGTGTGTTTTGATTTAATGCTTGAATTATACCTAAAATTCTTTTTTGAATAATATCCGACTTCTCCTTAGCTACTTGATTGAACAAATTCGTTACAAATTCAGCCGGCTGGTTATTTAAAACATTATTGATTGCATCTGGATTATTCCTTAAAGTTGATCCCATGATTCTATAAATTTTTTCTTTAATTTCTTCATTAATATCTTGACTGAGTAATTTGTTTAAATTTTCGAAAGTGGATTTATCTTGAGTTAATTTGATACCAAACTCAATGTCATGGCTTAACTCAATCAAATTATCTAGCATAGCGGTCAACTGATTGAGATCTCCATCAAATACTTCAAGTTCGTCCACTGATGCCTGAAAGCTATTCAAATCGACAGATGAGACTTTGGACTTCTCATCTCCTTTTTGAAGTTCTTGAATTTTTTGTTGTATTTTATCTCTCTGTAGTTCTTGTTGTGTTCTTGGTTGCTCAAAGTGCTCCGGCAGCTCTTTCATCACTACATCAGTGATTCCTTCTTGATTTTGTTCCTCTGGATCCATTAATTTGGCTTCTCTTTGTAAAGTGTCAATATTTAATCTAACGTGTAAACCGGGAGGAATATCTTGACTTTCTCTTATAATTTGCCACTGATTCGTTGGCTCAAATAACTTAGGATAGCAGTCACTTGGATCTGATTGATTACAAATTATCTCAGTACTAGTATCAACAATTTGTGATCTTATCGGATTTATTATTAAAAATGTTAATAATACAGACGAAACCAATGAATTTGATAATTTCATCTATAGATTCTTTTTCTTAGTATTCAAGCAAATTCTACTAGTGCTAATATGTGTTCAACATCTGGGGTTCATAAGTATTCTTATATATAATTTTTCCTACACGTCAGCAATGCGAGCGAATATCACATAATAAAAGCTGCTAAAATGGAATGCAAAAGAATAAAATCTATTTATATAATTATTATAGAAGAAATTTTGAAATCTAATAATATACATGAACCATATTTGCCATATAATATTAGTACCAAATCTATTTTGTAGCCTTGTCTAAAGCTTGTTTAATATCTTGAATTAAATCATCGGTTTCCTCAATACCGACAGAAACTCTAACTAAATCATCAAACACACCATTTGATTCTCTTTCTGCTTTTGGAATACCACCATGAGTCATTATAGCAGGAACTTCGACTAACGACTCAATACCACCTAATGACTCAGCTAATGTAAACAACTTTGTTGAAGAGGTAAAAACAGAAGCTGCTTTAGCGCCACCTTGAATTCTAAATGAGATCATACCACCACCTAAACCATCTCTATGTTGTTTTAAAACAACTTTATGGTTTGGATGAGATTTTAAACCAGGATAATTAACTTTTAAAACCGCAGGATGTTTGGATAATATCTCAGCAATATTTTGAGCTGAAGTAGCAGCTTGTCTAACTCTCAAATGTAAAGTTTTCAAACCTCTGTGAGCTAACCAAGAGTCAAAAGGTGATGGAATTGAACCAATAGCATTTTGTAAGAATCTGAATTGTTCGTGTAATTTATCACTATTGGTTGCTAAAACACCCATAACAACATCTGAGTGTCCATTAATATATTTAGTGACCGAATGAACAACAACATCAGCACCATGAACTAAAGGATTGGAAATATATGGCGACAAGAAGGTGTTATCAACAACTAAAATTATCTTATTACCAGTTTTAGATTCGTGGTTTCTTAAAATTAATGAAACTTTTTCTATGTCAGTAACTGATAAGGTAGGGTTAGATGGAGTTTCCAACCAAACCAATCTTGTGTTTTCTCTAATATTTGCCTCTAATTCTTCTGCCAAGTTACCGACAAAAGTAGCATTTACTCCATGTGTAATACCAACCTTTGTAAAATATCTATGGGTTCCACCGTAGACATCACCACCGGAAATAATATGTGAGTTAATTGGTAAAGATTGAACAATCAAAGCAGTGGTAGCTGAACCGGAACCTAATGCAATAGCGTACTTAGCCTTCTCTAAGCTTGCAACAGCCGTTTCAAAATTATCTCTGTTTGGATTGGCTGATCTTGAGTATTCGTAAATACCGATTGGTCTTGATGGTTCAGATTGAGCAAAGGTGGTCGATAAGGAGATTGCTTCAATGACCGCTCCTGTATTTGGGTCAATTGGTGCACCTGAATGGATAGCTTGAGTACCGAAACCGTATTCTGCCTTGGATTCAATAGTCATAGTTACTCTGCTAAAATGCTTAAAATTTATTTAGGTATGCCAAAAAACTAGATCTGACAAGCTTGAAGAATTAGTTACTAATAAGTTGAATTATTATTAGTTCTCTAGAAGGTTGGACTTCTTAAGTTATTGTTGAACAACAAAAAAAAAATAAAAAATTAGGATTACTAAGTTATATATAGAAATTTGGTATGGCGATTTATGTAATGCCTTACCATTACCCGTTAATGCTAAGACCTGGCTAGAACGCCACAGTTTCTTTTTTTTTTTTTTTATTAGTAAACATATAAAGACAACGTGATCGGATTTTAAGTACCTTACGATGACTATATACGCAAATCTTGCCTAATACGATAAGGCTTACTAAGAATTTTGCAACTTCACGATACTTGACTAAATATAAACTAAATTACAAATACGGCTAGGAATATAATCATATGATATTTCTAGATGTAAGGTATGAAGTATCTAATATATTTTCAGTACATACACCTAAATATTTTGAATCATTTACACCATCTGATGTTTAGTGTTTGTCAGGCAGTTACCAAGATCTTACGTGTAGAAACGTGATTGACCGATGAAACTCGAAATTAATGACATTCTTCATATACCATAAATATTGCTACCAAGGATATATAGAAGTAGTTGCCATTCTTGTTCGAAGCAATTCAAAGGTCGAAATAAATTTGGTTGGAACCAGGAGAGCAAGAAATCAAAGCTTCGCACCTACATAAAAACAAACAATCCTAGACACCATTTTTGATGATTCTGAACACCACCTATTATTGATATGATCTTGTTGAACATTACTTACTCACATGGATTTGAAGAACATAATTTAAGATTTTCTAAAGCTTGAAAAGTGTATTGTTTATTGTTATTAATTCACTCAGAGATCTGACCAAGCCAGTTTTAGGAAAAACTTCGAAGATATTTGATTTTTCTTTGTATATGTTAACTTTTCCGTCAAACCTATAAAGTTAATAACATATAAAAGTGTTCAAAAGAGCAATATTTTACTCGAGATAGACAAGAATATATTAAGAATGTACTAACTTGTTTTTATTCCAGTCACATCTTAATAACTGAGTTGTTATTGAGCTCTGAGTACTGTACAGACATTGTCTCTTAATATCATCATTTATTTAGATTTTTGTCACATCTTATTCCTCTTATTAGTAGCTCTTGTATTGACGATTATCAAAAGCTTCCTAAGGGCCTAGCAGAAGCTTTTGATTTTCAATTCTTCGAAGACATAAACCTTGAACAAAATAAAACATAAAATAAAGGATGAACTTCCCATATTTATTGACATCTATTTGCAATGTCTTCTTTCAACTAATCTATTCTTGCAATTCATCTAAAAAGCCTGGATTATTTGACAATTTGTTCTTAAATTTTTCCCACCAACTATCAAAAGCTTTCATTGGAACTTTACCCGAGCTATCAGTAAAACTCCCCAAGAAATTATAGGCATGGCTAACAATTTTGTTAGCTAGTTTAGCTATATCATTTGGATTCTTTGGTGATTCAGCAGCCGGTATTATCTTTGTACTTGGTACTAATGATTGTGAGTTCCCTAATTGTTTTTCCTTTTCTTGCAATAATTGTATCTCAGCTTGTTGCGTTGGTTCAATTGAAATACCAATATTAATCACAGTCAGATCACTACCACCAGTAGACTCATCAACATTCATATCAATGTCATCTAGCTGATTTGATTGCGTCGTTTTACTATTATTGTTATTCAATCTATAGATCGCAGAAGGTTTTAACGGATTTAATCCTCCTAATAATTTAAAGTCTTGTGAGTCTGGCAATTGAAAATAAATCAAGGCTGTATAATTTGGATCTACGAAATCTGAATTTGGTAGTAAAAATATTGCAATATGGGAAATATTGGATGCATTTGGCACCATTATAACATATTTAGTAGGTTCAACTTGAGTTGCTAATTGCATTGGTCTTCCAGAACACACAGCACCGAACATATTTCTTATTTAACGGATACACCTTATAATTTTAATCAGGACTTGTTATTAATCTATCAAAATAATTATCTATTAACATTAAAATGTAGAACGGAAATATATAGTACAACCTATATACGAGTTGAATTAATTATTGATCAAAACAAGTGTTACCCGGAACTTTTTATCACATCTAGAAAATTCTTCATTTAAGGCCGACAAAAAAAAATCAGTAACTAATTCTTTTACTTCTGAAACTAACCATCATATATTATAATTAATAAAGGATTATTATTATATTATATGTGTTTGAGAATGGGTGATAAAGAAGATAATTTATCAGTTTTGAATTAAATTTGGTTTTTTCTCAAAATGGAAGAAACCGTTTAAATTTAATTTTATTGAACAATTGATTTATTATCGATACAATCATCCTATAATAATTACGTTGAACATATTTTCCATCTTTGAGCATAGTTGAAATGGCTTTGCTGCCTTTTTTCTGGTGCAATAGATGAATATGGGAAAGATACTTCGTGACATTTTATTTTTGGATTATATGATTTCTAAGACTAACCATGTTGTAGCACATCCGCAGCTTAGAAACTTGACAGGATATTTATCATTATATATCAAGTTTAAATAGTCAAAAGTAACTTGTCCTTCAACATTTGATGGATGTGTTTGCTCTTTCTTTTGACCGCAGTTACCATGTTCGCCCCAGCCCCATGCGTAAACTTTATTGTCATGGGTTAATATCAAACCATGTTCACTCCCAATTTCAAAGTCCTTAATTGAATAGGAGGAGCCTGGGTATAACTGACCATGGCTGTTGTTACCAATTGATTTAATAGTCAACCTCTTTGACCGATCATCGTCGATTAGAAGATGTATCGACGACCACATCGTTTTTAGATCAATTACATTCTCTAATTTAAAGGATTCGCTATTCTTGCCAAACATAGAAACTTCTTCCTTATTTAAGAATACTGTTAAATCCCTACCGAGGCCAAATTTATCAAAATTGCTAATAGAAAAACTTAATAGTTCTGGCTCCCAAACGACGGGACGTGGTTTCAGTCTACTATTGCTACTTATTGGTGGCTGATCACCTAATTGACCTTTGCGACAGTTACCCCAACCATATAGCCGACCATTCGCTAACCTTGCAATAGTGTGATTAATCGATGATTTAATGTCAACAATTCTATCAGGAAACTTAAAGTCTAGTTTAACTAACTCTGTTTTCAATACTTCTGGACCTAATCCTAGTTCTCCTTTCATTCCTAACCCGCAAACAAAAACCTCCTCCAGATTATTAATTAAAACTGAAAATTCCCAACCGCATGAAACGCTGATCCAGTTGTCTTCGCATACTTTAGTAAAAACTTCAATGCTTGACTTACTTAATGGGTGCCCGCATTGTCCATTGGTGTTGTCTCCACTGCTGTATAACTCTCCATTCTCAAAAAGAATGAACGAATGGTTCCCTCCACATACAATTTTTATGGGTTTCACACTAACTATACTAGTAATTTTATTATTTATGTCAAACTTAACTGGCGTTAATATATCCTGATCTATATCGTTATATATGCCTAGTTGAAAATTTCCATTTGAACCACATGAAATAACTCTATATTGTGACATAAGTTAATAGTGTCCGCTAGGTTTACGAGATGTAAATATTAGCCAATGAAGTAGCGAGTATACAGTTTAGATTATCGGCCAGCGATGGCTGTATGCTATCAACTGTGATATCATAGTATGTCTTCAGTCGCTGTAGTAATGATCATGTTCAGTTCACGCTTCCCACTGTGGCGTCTCTAAGATATCTCCTCAGTACAGGAATGGCTGCACAATTAGTCTGAGGAACAGGATTGATTCACGTTTAGAATGCTAACTGTGGAGTCTTTTAATCAGGTAACAACATGAAAATGATCCGAGCAGCCCATAGGTTGTACTGTTAGACAACCAAATGGAGAAGAAGTTCAATGTAGAGCAGCCGAGGTGTTAATATATAAAACGCAACATTTCACATACCATAGTAGGTCGAAATTGAGTTCTGTTGGTCTATTTAATTTCATTACATTTATATCATTAAACATGTCGCCAGTAGCAGCTGCAACTAGGTACGATCCTTCACAATTTAATAAGGAGCATAGTGACAAAACCAAGGATGGAGCGTATACGGTGAGCAGAAAGAATAGCGAACAATCATACTTTCCTGAATTTTTGCCTACCTGGAACCCAAACCAAAAGTTTCCTCCTTTACGCTTTTTCAAACACTTTGATGTGGGAGTATTGGCGGATCCACAACTACGAAGTTTGTTCCCTGAGGGCGGCAATTACCAGATTAAAAAGATTACTCCAAAATTAGGGAGTGAGATTTGTGGTATTCAACTATCTCAATTAAGCGACAAGAGTAAGAATGATTTAGCCCTGTTTGTAGCACAGAGGGGAGTTGTCATATTCAGAGACCAAGATTTTTCTAGCTATGGACCAAATTTTGCGGTCAAATATGGTCAATATTTTGGACCGCTTCATATCCATCCAACGTCCGGTTCACCAGCAGGATATCCAGAACTTCATGTCACATTTAGAGGATCTACAAAAGTAGAATTAGATAGCCCTTTCAAGACTAGAACTAATAATATTGCATGGCATTCGGATGTCTCATATGAGTTGAATCCCCCTCAAATCACTTTCTTCACAGTTTTAGAAGGTCCGGAGTCTGGCGGTGATACCATATTTGCTGATACTGTTGGAGCCTATAAACGGTTGAGCCCCCAGATGCAGAAAATGTTGGAGGGTCTCCATGTTTTGCATACTTCAGAAGACCAGGCACATATAAACCAAGCTGAAGGTGGGATTTTAAGACGGGAGCCGGTTTCAAATATCCACCCTTTGGTTAGGCAACATCCCGTTACAGGAGAAAAGTATCTCTATTTAAATAGAGAGTTTGGCCGAAAAATTGTCGAGCTAAAAGAGGAAGAAAGTGAAAATTTACTAGAATTCTTATACAATCACGTCGAAGCAGCCCATGATTTGCAATTGAGGGCAAACTGGGAGCCAAATACTGTTGTTATTTGGGATAATAGAAGGACTGTTCATAGTGCCGTTATTGACTGGGATACTCCAACTTTGAGACATGCATTTAGGATCTCTCCGCAAGGTGAAAGACCAGTGGAAGACTTGAAGTACTTAAATGATGAAAATTACTTAAAAGATAAATATAAGTTGATTAACAAAGAACAATTGATCTAGTTTTAGTTGAATGATGGTAATCGTTTTTTTATATCTGTTTCTGCTCTATTTAATATTATAATTTTGTTATCTAGTATTTTCTTGATCTCTCACATGAAATTATGCCTATCAACATTTTATTACATATTTTATTTTTGGATAAGTTTACGATAATTGGATTGTTTATAATATTTGATAAAATGAAGAATTTGCATCCTTGTCTGCAAAATTGTATTAGGATTTGAGACTCAAATGGAGCCATATCCTTTTTTTTCACATTTTCTTTCTTTTCTCTAAAATGAATATTTATAGACATGCAGTAAAGAATTAAAACTCACTGGTAAAATGTCCTCTCACTTCACCAATAACACAAGATCTCTATTAGTGAAACTTCCTTCAATCTTAAGTTGAGACGCGTGTAGAATTTTTTTTTCTAGATGTAGGCGAGAACATTTTTTTAGTTTCATTTACATTTCCTTATTATCAAATATTTCAATACTACTATCGTACTTTTTTAGTATTTAATAACAGTAAAATATGAGCTGGTATAAAAATCCTAAGGATAGCCCTAACGTCCAAGTGGAGTATGGTCTAAAAAAGGAAGAGTCCTACGTCCAAGTGCCAAGCTCATCACCAATTAAAATTAAATCATCACCAACTAAATCAAATGAAGCCTTAGTTCCACCAAGCAGAAGTCAAATTAATAGAACTATTGATGAATCAAAACAACAGGAATTAGAAAAGAAAAGACAGGCAATTAGACAGCATAAAGATTTCAAAGTAGTTAGAAATAGATTTTATTATTTAGAGGAGAGTGATATATTCAAAGGGTTCGTTAAAGGTAAGGGAAACTTGAGAGACATTACCCAATGGTTAACTATTAATTATAATAAAGACGAAATTTTAGGCAAATTAGAGGCAGGGAGGAGGAAAGAACGAGAATTGGCTGAGAAAATTAAGTTAAAACAAGAAAGAGAAAGATTAGAAAGAGAATATCAACAACAAGAACGTAAAAGGATCGAAGATAAAGTCAATAATACCCAGAGTGTTTCTAAAAATGATGAGTATGAGGACGAGGATAAGTCCCCTGTTAAAGTGAGAGGTAAGGCACGTATCAAGTCCGTTCAATCACCGATTCAACATTTAGAATCTTCTGAAAAGAAATCCACAAAAATTCAAATAAATAAGCCAAAACAATCAATTTTGGATAAGTACAAATATAAACCTAAAACTCAGCTAAAGATTGATCAAGTATTTAAAAGTGAAAACGATGAATCACAACCTAAAAAAAGAAAACTTGTACGTGCTACAAATATAAATAGTGATGATTCATCAACATCATCAACACCTAAACCATCAACGTTAGCGGCTACTTTCAATTATCAATATTCAAGCATTCCAAAATTAAAGAAAAAAATTGGAGATAATATTGATAAAAATGGAATAGCTGAAGAGAACGAAGGCGACAATATGATTGTTGATGATGATGATTTAGAAAGGCTAGAAGAAAAAATTAAACAAAATAGAAGAGCAGCCAGAGCAAGCAAGAGAGACATGGTTATTCTTAATGAATATGATTTAGAAGAGGATGACGTAAGTGATGATATGTCAGAGGAAGAGGATGAAGCTAGTTATAGATCTGGCTTAACTTCAATTGATTTGCAGATATTAGAGTTTTTAAATAATGCTTCTATTCAAGATATCATTGAAATAAGTAATATTCAGCCAAAAATTGCTGAGTTATTAGTTAGTAAAAGACCTTTTCCAAATATTTATGAGATATCTGAAGATAAATTTGAATTGTCTGAGGAAAGTAGCAGTAGTAAAAACAATAAAAAGAGAAGGGGTGGTCAAAGAAAGACATTAGGAATGAAAATTATCGAAAATACTGAATTTAGTTTGAAAGGTTATAAAGCAGTGGACTCGTTAATTAAGAAATGTTCAGAATATGGTGATTTAATTTCAAAACAAATGGAAAATTGGGGTGTAACCGTAACAGGTGAAGGTGAACTAGAAATGGTCGATCTTGAACCAACTAAGGAAGAAATCGAAGTTGTCAATGATGATAGCGATGAAGCAGATGATATAATTGTTCATCACAAGAAGAAAGGCTTGAGATACGTCAAGCATAAGCCGGCATTACTAGCAAATGATGTTGAACTAAAAAATTACCAACAGGTTGGTATTAACTGGCTTAATCTTTTATACCATAACAAGTTATCATGTATTTTGGCGGATGAAATGGGTTTAGGTAAAACATGTCAAGTTATATCATTTATGGCACATTTGAAAGAATCTGAAGTTAAGAAGGGTCCTCATTTAGTTATTGTACCAGCATCAACTATTGAAAATTGGTTGAGGGAATTTAATAAATTTTGTCCTGATTTAGTTGTTCAGGCATACTATGGTTCTCAACTGGAAAGAGATAATTTAAGATATGAATTACAAGGCCAAGAATATGATGTGTTAGTAACAACATATAATTTAGCAACCGGTGCCATACCAGATTTTAAATTCTTAAAGAATCAAAATTTTAATATGATAATTTACGATGAAGGTCATATGTTAAAAAATTCAACTTCCGAAAGATATAATAAATTGATGAGGTTAAAAGCTAAGTTTAGGTTATTATTAACTGGTACACCATTACAAAATAATTTAAAAGAGTTAGTCTCGTTATTAGCGTTTATGCTTCCAGATTTATTTAATGATAGACGTGAAGATTTACAAGGTTTATTTAATCAAAAAGTTTCAACTATAAAAGATGATGAGGATAGTAATTACAATCCATTATTATCTGTTCAAGCAATAACAAAAGCTAAAACGATGATGACACCATTCGTTTTAAGGCGTAAAAAGAAACAAGTATTAAAACATTTACCTGATAAATTCCATAATATTATTAAATGTGATCTAACTTCATCCCAAAAAGAAATATATACAAAGTATTTAAATCAAGGTAAAGAAACTAGACTTGAAAGGGAAAGAAGAAAGAGACTAAGTGGTAAAGAAGCGGAAAGAGCAAGAAAGGTCCAAATCCCCTCCTCATCAAACGTAATGATGTCATTAAGAAAGGCGTCGTTACACCCATTATTATTTAGAACAGTATACAAGGAAAGAGATTTGGTTAAGATGTCAAAAGCAATTATGAACGAACCAGAATATGTTGAGGCAAATCAAACATATATTTTGGAAGATATGAGAATAATGTCGGATTATGAGTTAAATAATCTATGTGAGAAGTTCCCGAAAACCTTGTCAAAGTATTTACTAAAGGATGAGGATTTCTTAAACAGTGGTAAAGTGAAGAAGTTAATCGAAGTTTTGGAAGAGATCATTAGTAAACGGGAGAAAGTTTTAATTTTTTCTTTGTTTACCCAAATGTTAGATATTTTAGAAAAAGTTTTGACTATATCAAACATAACATTTTTGAGATTAGATGGTCAAACTTCAGTCGATACAAGACAGGATTTAATTGATAAATTTTACGACGATGATACTATTCCAGTTTTCTTACTATCAACAAAAGCTGGTGGTTTTGGAATCAACTTAGTGGCTGCAAATAACGTTATCATCTTCGATCAATCGTTCAATCCTCATGATGATAAACAAGCAGAAGATAGAGCTCATAGAGTTGGTCAAACTAACGAGGTGATAGTTTATAAACTAATCACAGAGAACACAATTGAAGAGAATATGTTACAATTAGCTGAGAATAAATTACAATTAGATCAATCTATAAGTAGTAATGAACTCGCTGATTCTAAACTTGAAGAAAAAACTGCTTCTTTGTTTGAAAAGATCTTGTTTGAAAGTGATTAAAATAAACAAGTATCCATAGATGGAATAGATAAACCGGTTATCGTTTTTATTAGGGTCTGGCTTAACTTCCGGCTTTTGCCTCAACTTCTGTTTTCTCCGAAAAAAGAAAAATTTGTCTTACAAATCAATAATAAATATACTTCTTTTCATATAGACACTTGCTATTTTTTTATAGATTAATAATAATAACAGTATTAGCATCTAATTATGTTTCTAATTAAAAGATCATTAACTAGACAGCTTAAACCAAACTCATTAATAAATAATTTCAATATTATTCGAAAGAGAAATTTGTTTATTCAAACTGTCGATACACCAAATGAACATGCATTGAAGTTTTTACCATCAATGAAAATTTTAGAAGAAAATCAGACTAGAGAATTTTTGAGTGGAAGAGAAGCAGCATGTAGTCCATTAGCGTTAAGATTATTTTCTATTGATGGAATAAAATCAATTATGTTCGGATCGAATTTTATTACTGTCGAAAAGCTTAACGGTAATTTGAGTTGGTCAGTTTTGAAGCCAGAAATTTTTTCAATCTTAACAGAACATTTAACTAATGGTACACCAATTATAAATGAGACCTCTGAATTAACCAATGATATGGAAATTAATGAAGATGACGATGAAGTTGTGTCAATGATCAAAGAATTGATCTTTACCAGAATCAGGCCCGCAATCCAAGAAGATGGTGGAGATATTGAATTTGTCGATTTTAGAGAAGAAGATGGTACGGTAGTTTTAAAATTGAAAGGAGCATGTAGATCCTGTGACTCAAGTTCTGTCACTTTGAAGAACGGAATTGAAAGTATGTTGAAATATTATATCGAAGAGGTTCAATCTGTTGTACCAGTCGATGAGGACTCCACTGTTAATGATTCTTCGGAGAATAGCGAAACTAAAACGGAAGCATTCACTTTAACTCCAAATTCAAGGGATAATCCACCCAATTTGTAAATAGAAAGGATAAGAAAGACTAATTATTTTTGCATATAGTTTTACAAGATTATTTAATGACATTTTTGCAATCTTATTTTTAAAAGGCAACATTGAGTAAATCCGGCCATTGAGCATATATCCAACAACAAATGTAGGTTAGATTAGACACCAAGTTTTAGAGGGATTCGATACCAGTGTCGTTGTTATTCTGATAATAAATGTTAGGATTCTGAGTCTAAATGTAGTAATTCTCCTATAGACTTAACGTTGCCAAGGCTTATAACTTTAATAATGCTTGTATTAATAATGAAACACGGATTCTGACTAAATAACACTAACTGCTACTATCTAGTTTCTTCCAGGACCCTTATTTCCTTTCTCTCTTCAAGGAAACTGGATAACTTGGCTACATTTTGTATTGAAAGAGCCATTTTTTCTGTGGTGATTCCAAAACATTTTTAAGACATCTGAAGCATTCTGTTATACTATTACTTATACAGTTTCAGTTATATCCCTATAATATTGTTAGAGTTGAATACTATAATAATTAATAATTGACCTTAAAAGGCTACGTTAGCATGATAACCTATATTTAAGATAGAGATATAAGAAGTAGGGATTTCGGGAGAAATCCCTCACTATATTTAGTTAGCTAAAGGTAACACATATGATAGATCACATTTCTAACTATGTGATTGTTGAAGAAAAGTATCATAAAACTTATAGATCAGATTTACTATTTGTGATTCCTAAAAAATATACTGTTAGAAAACTGGAACCGTATAAAGC
Organism: Schwanniomyces occidentalis var. occidentalis; assembly: GCA_031081865.1. NCBI lineage: Eukaryota > Fungi > Ascomycota > Pichiomycetes > Serinales > Debaryomycetaceae > Schwanniomyces > Schwanniomyces occidentalis. The sequence goes on from JARYTB010000018.1 coordinate 64,360, forward strand.
TGGAAATAGGTTCTAGTTTCTATGTAGAAGAACTCAGTGGCCTTTATTAAGCCTAGAAACCTCAATTATATGTATTATAAAGGTATTTAAAAATGATATTAAAAAAGCTTGCTTTCTCAAAATACTATTTGCAACATTTTAGAGATTTATATAGTTAGCGAGTTTGGAGAATGTGGGGGTTATACGTAATAATAATGTATATATATAAGGGTATGTATCCTTACATATATACTGTAAGAAAACCAGATTATTATCTACCATATAATGATAGATCACATTGTTCTAGATCTTAATGTGATAGATAGTATCACTATCTATCACCCCCTACTGTTTTACAACCATTTGCTCTATAAATAAGGGACTAAACCCCCCTCAATTCTCACGTCTGCTTATATAGAAGTAGCTTAGATTGGTGACATATAAGTGATATACTATATTTAAGCTCAATTGTAAGTTAGAGAAGGTATCTATCGTAGATATCTTCCGAGTTCTCCAACATATACTGTTAGAGTTCTCGGGATATATATATATACTCTAACTAATAAAGTGAGCTTAAATAGGTTGTTATATTAAAGGAATATATCTTAAGCTGTATTTAGCCTATAATTAAGTTAGCCAATAAAATAGTAAGTGAGATTTCATGGAAATATCACGTCTATTTATATTCTTTAATTTGGTTATAAAAGAAGGAATCTGATATATCATATTCATGATATATAGAAAATATGATATATCTGTTTTCTTACATATACAAGAAAGAGGCTCTGTGGCCGAGTGGTTAAGGCGGCAGACTCAAGTTCTGCTATCGTAAAGATGCACGCGTTCGAACCGCGTCGGAGTCACTATCTTTCTTTTTTGTTTTACCTTTTTTATTATTATAGAGACCATCTATTTAATAAAATTTAAGTACAATATTTAGCACTAATGCTAAAAGAAAAACTGTGGTTCATTGAAATCTTCAATATTATTCTTTATGAAAGATTTTAGTGAAATTGGCAATGCTTTGAGAACAAATGGGTTGTTTGCGATTTGGAAGAAGTGGTCTAGCGCTTGAATCCATCCCCAATGCAGATTATTCTAATAGCTAGAGAAGGTGATTGTATATCACAATTATTTTACATTATTTAGTAAATTTTGGTTCTTGTAGGTATTAGTAATGATTGAAATGTGAACCAAGTATAATGTCTTAAAGGAAGCTGCTTTTTAGAAATCTGTGCAATTTTAAAGTTCAAAACTGTCAAAATTATCTGAAAAGGAATATATACCCCCCAGTTAAATAAACTTAAAAGAGTTTCTTATCACCAAAAGAAGATTTAGCGCTTAGAGAGGAGGAACTTGCGAATCATTTCAACCTTATAATATAAATTTTGAGACCATTTAGTTTAAATATAATTTTCGCCAATACTCCCTTTAAGAAAATTGAACTCTTAAATATGCCTAAAGTGCTACGCCAATGAGACGGGCAATATGGTTTGTTTAGATACTTGTCTTCTTTAAGTTGTATTGTTGTATTAGGAATAGTATGTTTAACTGGAAGAATTATTTTTTTGCATCAATTTTTGTTTTCTCGCAAATTCTAATAAAAATGATTACCAGACCTAGCTTCATAACGAATTACGATCAAATAAACAATCTATAAACAAACATGGTTGTGCTCTTGGTTCACATGATCAAGATAAGTGCCAAATCATTTTTAAATTTAAAATACAATTAAGGAATAACGTAGAAATCTACATATAAAATCCCAGGTTCAATCAATAAATTATTTTTTTTACCTCATTAAGTCATAATAAATATTTAAGTAACAAGAATATATAGAACTATTTACAAGATGAGTACAGGAGAGGGAAAATAATCAAATTTCATTATGTATATTATTTTCATTACTGTTTTCATTACTATTTTCATTATTGCCTTCATTTTCTAAGTAATTATAATTCAAGGAGTAATAATAAGGGTTGTAATATCTATAATAGTCAATTGGCAAGGGGAACAGGTAAATTGGGGCAGGAATAGAAGGGATAGGATGAGGAGGAGGGGGAGGAGGATAATAATAGTTATTATTCATATTAACTATCCTTTTGCCAGGTGATATTTTTGAATTGGAAGATTTTTGGATTGCGAATGACGATTGGATTAATAAAGATTGATTATTATAATTAATTATCTTATTATTAGTTAATAGTATAGCTCTAATTGCCATCTTAAAACTTCCATAAAAGATAAATCCAATTTTACCAAAATTATTATTGGATCCTTTGGAGTAAAACTCTGGCTTTATTATCTTAGCTGATTTAATTTTACCAAATTGCAACCAAAATAACTCCCATAGACTATCATTATTTTTAAATAATATGGAGAGATTATTAACATAAATGTTAGTTTCTTGAAAATTTAAATATTTTAAAAACCTTGGCAAGATTAAATTATAGTAATTTAAAGTCAAATAACTGATAGTTAAAGTGGGAACTAATGAAATAATCAATTGATTCGTTTTGAATTTATATAAGTAATGATTAAATTTGTGCTGATTAATTGAGATTTTAATTGCGTTTGCTTTTAGTTGTTCATCTTCATCGTCTTGTAAATTTAAGTCATTATTCAAATCTTTTAAATCATCACTGAAGTTCATGAGCTCATCAAATGTTAAATTATCTAAATAATATAAGCATTTTAATACGTTGTTATTTAAATTTTCATTAAACTTAAAATTGACATAACCAAAATTTTCAAATTTAATCGTATTATCTTTGGATACATATTTGACCGGAAAATAAATTAAATCAATATCATTGAAAATAATAAATTTTGACAAGAACTTTTTAAAGTTGTCGATTGAAATATTACCTGAGTTGAAGAATTCGTCTAAGTTTTCAATGACGATCGAATCGTAAATATTATTATCGTTACTGTTATTAGGACTATGATTAAAACCGAGACTTGCATTAATGTTAGTGTTTGGCCCCTGGTCAATGTCATAGGCATTCTTCAAGCTTCTTTCCTTCTTACTAATATACTTGTTTAAATACAAAGGAATATTTGGATTGGAATTAAAAGGATTTGAAGTCGTATTCAAGTGGTTAATCAAATAGTCACAATCCAAATAGTTACCAAATTTTAAAATCGCAAATGACTCGTCGCCTTTGCTCTTAATTATGTTAATATCAGTCAAACTCTTAAACCTACTATGTTCGTTAAAATACCTAAACAGTTTGTCGTAACAAACTAGGTCCGTCGTCAAATTCTTAACAAACAAGTTGCCTGGATGGGATATAAAGTTCGAGTAGTCTAATTCAAACTTAATATTCTTAATAGCTAATTCGTTAATTAATGCATCATCTATTTCTCTGTCATTACAGTTAACTTCAACATTCGTTTCTTTCACATTGCAAAACACATCAATCTTAAATTGTTTAATTAAATTAAGTACAAAGTGTTTATATTTATCCGCCCTTATTATAATCTTCAAAGGAAAATAATCAATTGGCGAATTATTAAATAATGATTCATTTAAATTACTTATTAAATTGCCGGTGGCATCGGAGTTAACAGGCGTAGTATTTGTTGGATATGAGTATGAGCTAGAAGAGTTAGAATTACAACCTGATGAATTGGAAGGTGACGGTGTAGATAATTTCATTGAAGGAGCGAAATTGATAATATAAACGCTTAATTAACCGGATTGTAAAGGAAGAATAATCTCGGGTGCCTATTTTTTAGAGGATATCTATATATATATATACATATAAAATTTACAGCAGCATTTTTTTCCTGTTTTGATCTTAATTTAACATCAATAACAGAAAAATTACACAAACTAAATTTAATTATTAATTGATTCTGACTAACCTTTCATATAATTAACGTTCAATTAGCATATCCCATGATCCATATTCATAAACTAATAACTATCGATTTGATTGACTACATCGTAGTTATCAGCATATCTGAAAAACCAATAACTATTTACGTCAATCAGTTGAATAACTCATTAATGGGAGCATACATATACTCGATCAATAGTAGTAATAGCAACAGTAGGGGTAGTAAGAGTAGTGAAGAGGTGTATTCCACGGTGTTGCAGAATAGCGGTAATTTCGAAATGGCTACATTTATAAACAACTTGCTAGTTAAGAAATACAAGAGACCTATATATTTAAACATTAATGGGGATATTAATAACCGCTACGAGCTAACAAAGAATATAGTCGAGTTAATAGATGGTAGAGCTGTATAGTGGTAAATAGAAAGTGCTTACCAAACTGCTAGAGTCAAGTTTAAGCTGTAAAGAAGGAATATCCATGAGGCTGTTCGGGAGGATTGGCGGGGCACCCAAGCATATGTTTTTAACTTTCATACAGAACAAGATGACAGTATTGCTGTAGTTCTAATCCTAGACAGTCAGCTGAGGTCACATACATGTTATTAACCGTAGGTTTAGAGTCTATTCCTGAAGAGAGGACGGTTACATTTCAAACTGCTAATGCCCGAAAACCTACTGTGCTGCCACATAACTCTACCATTTAACACTGGATCCAATCTACATGTCAATATCTGTAGACTAGACTACATGGATAAATATCTACCTAACTATCTATATATATATATATATCATAAATGTATCGATATAACTCTATAAGTTATAGTTCTATAAGCATGTGCTATAATTACTTATTTATAATTATAATTATACTACAGATACTACGATGTATATATGATACTCTCGTATAGGAACAAGGCAGCAAGAAGTCCCCACCTCCAGAATTGGAATTTACAAGCTAGCAAAGTATGACTAAATGCCTGCTTTTTTTAAGAGAGGTCTCGGTGGTCACTACAGCCTATAGACCTTTGCCTAGAATCTTTCTTGTTTCTAATAATACACTGTAAAAGTTTAAACCGTATCCTTATAATGGGGCTGCTATTCTTGTGTTTCCAGACCCGGCAGCAACGGAGAAGTCTCGTATGTCGGTACCGTTAGATTATGATATAACTAGCATGCGATCGGTTAATCTTGCTCACTATAAAGAAGTTACGGGTTTCGCAAAAAGTACCGGAATTGAAGAAGTCACGCGGAGAGATCTCGAATATCAATATTATTGGAGCAGATATGAGGTGTTTATATGCAGTCGAGAAGATTCCTAATTGAGTAATACACGACGCTTCTCATCTCCCCTGATAGAAATAATTTTTTTGTTCCTATAGTATATTAACCAAACCAGGCAAAGCAGTATCTAAGAATGGAAATTAACAAGCCTAGGGCAACTCAGTCGTCTAGAAAGGGTAAAAAATCTTGGAGGAAAAATATTGATATAGATGATATTGAAATCGGATTGCATGAAAATAGAGAAAAGAAGAGATTATTAGGAGATGATTTTAACGAAGACTTTATAATTGACACGAAAGGAGATGATTTGTTGAAATCAAAAGCAACGAAGGTTCCAAAATCAAAAGAAATATTAGCAAATAAATCAAAGATACCAGGTTTGGTGACAGAAAGGAATAAGAAGAAGATCCAAGGTGTTGAGAAGTCAGAGATCCACAGGTTGATGAAACTCTCCGGTAAAGTTCAAGGGGAATCGAAGTTAAAAACTAGGATTGAGAAAGATGGGATCATAAACGTCGAAAACAAAGATATTTGGAGTGAGGATATTGTCAATGACACACCGGAAGTTCTTACAAATAGTAGTGATAAAGCAATAACAAAGCCGAAAACCATTCCTAAGACTCTTAAGCAGAGTCCAATTAGAATTAGCGACTTTGAGAAAATAATAGATGCTGGGAAGTCTTATAATCCTTCATTAGAATCCTGGAAAAAGTTAATTAACAAGGAGTTCAGCACTGAATATGAAAGGGAAGTTAAGCGTAAAGAGTTGGAAGATTATAAAGATAGAATTAGACAATTAATTAGTAATTTGGATGAGAATGAAAATTTAAGTGATTCTTCTGATGAAGGAGAATCTGAAGGAGATGAAGAGCAGCCTAGCGATCACAAATTGTCAGTTAATAAGCCAACACAAGTAAGGATCAAAACCAAGTCTAAAAGAAATAAAGAATTAAGACATAAACAAAGATTAGAATTGCAAGGTAAATTAAAACAATTAAAGCAACAGATCAATGAATTGTCGAAATTAGATGAAATAAATAAGGAAGTTAATAACAAGCTAGAACGCCAACCGAAGAAAAAAACCAAAGTTCCAAAGAAACTATTCAAATATGATTCGATTCAAAAGCCTCTCGAAGTGAAGTTGTCTGATGAGTTAACAAACAATCTTAAAAATTTAAAGCCTGAAGGGAACCTATTTTATGATCAAATGATTAACTTGCAATCTTCTGGGAAAATTGAGACAAGAATCCCTGTTGCAAAGAGGAGAAAATATACTCCAAAAATTACTGAAAAATGGACTTATAAAGATTTTAAATAAGTGTACTATAGGATTAATAATAAATTTAGATTCATTAGAATGAAAATGTAAGGTTAGTAATACCGATTCTTGATGTATAATTCTGTTTCTTACTATGACATAATATTAAATTCATATCGAACGTACCAACTTTTTTTAGGCATTTAGCAATTGACAGCTGCCTATATTCCATCATATCAAGCTCTATCAAGTTGTACGTTATCTTGTATACGTTCAATAAATTGCATTAGCTAGATAGCTAGTACATGATATATACCTGTAGTTCCCTAATTTTCCACCTCTTAATGCTCAATTATTTACATTTCAATCCTTCCTTTTCCAAAATATATTTAAATAAAAAGTAATATAATATAATGACACTATAAACGAGCTAATGCAATAATCAAAGAATCAAGAAAAATCCCAATTACCAGTAACATAACCTCTATACAATCTTTCTCTGAACGAGAAGTATTGATCTCTATATGGAGTCCAGTATCTTTGTAATCTAACATCTGCCGTTTTGAAATGTTCTGGTGCAATAGGCTCGGCTGATTGTCCTCTTTTAACTCCAGTTAATAAGAAGTCTCTTTTCATCATCATTTCATCCCATTCATCTAAATCAAATCTATCATTCTTCCATCCATTATCCCAGTATCTAATAAATCCGACTCCATGGCCAGCTAAACCAAAAAAACCGGTCATGACGGCATATGGTAACAATCCTTCAAATGGAAGTGGCATACTTTGGTATTCGAGTTATAATTTATGTGAATTTAGTATATTGTTTTAACGTTGTTATAGGTATCTAAACAATTTAATAGCTGTTTGATTGGATGAGAATTTTTTGAGGATAGCTTTGTGTGAATATTATCACATGACCTCTCACATGACATATATATTCATATATGAATATTCATGATACGACTATTTTGCAATGATCTTATACATTTATACTGGCGATATCAAGTAGATATACAATTGAACTTATAATACATTTAAATATTACTAAGAACAGTTTATTTCCTTTATAATTATAATTTTTATATTTCAACTAAAAAACCATTCTTATTGACTCATATATATAACATTAGAAATCCTTAATCTAATGAATCACCCCATAATTTTTTAACAAATCTATCCATTCTAACCATTATAGCCAGTTGTCCAATACACCATGGGTGATTGAGCATTTGTCTTGGGCTTGGTCTTTCATCGCTGTTTTTCTTTAAGCAGAATGATATAAAATTCTTGAAAGAGTCACTCCAATAAATATCCTCTTCTGGTATATCAGTTAGTTTCGGTTCATACTCTAAAATCAAAGATAGCAATTCAATTGGACCTAGAACCACTTCACTATCCGTTATGAACGGAAATTTACAAGTAGCAACTTCTAACAAAGTTAGTCCTAACGACCAAATGTCGCAAGTCACGGTATATGGCTTGCCCATAATTCGTTCTGGGGCCATGTAATACTGGGTACCAACGAATGTAGTGGCCAAGGAATTAACAACTTCTCCACTGACTCCAAAATCACATAGCTTTATATTACCATTTACATCCAATAAGATATTTGAAGGTTTAATATCCCTATGAATAATTCTTTGTTTATGCAAATAATTTAGCCCTTTTAATACGGATTCAGCTATTTTACCTAAAACCTTTTCATTAATCCTATTCGTTGGATCTAACTCAATGACCCGCTTATAAATTGCATCTAATGACTTGCCTCCCATGTATTCCATCGCGATCCCTATCATCATTTGCTTTTCAACAATAAAAGTTCCATAGTACTTCACAATATTTGGAGAATCGCACAATCTATTGTACTGTAGCTCCCTTACAATTTGTTTTTGGATGTCAGGATTCGGATCAGCATTAATCAATTTTAGTGCAAATACCTTCGACCCATTCATTATCTTGCACTTTGAGACACTTCCCCCATTGCCCTCTCCTAATTTACTTAATTCAACTATTTGATTCGAATTTGCTAATTGGTTCCAATCACTAGGTGTTAAGTCTTCTAAAACTTTATTACTTAAGTTACTATGATTATTTCCGTTGTTATTACACGCGTTGTTTGTGTTCTCTGCATTATGCCTTGTATCGGAAGCATTGCTCTGTGTGCCACTATTCACATTTAGATCATCTAGTATTTCACTACTGGGACTTATATTGGGGACCGGTGATATTGCATCGGGTGTATAGGAATAGCTGCCATTAACCTTCAGAAAATCAATTGGCGGCGGTTTTCTTCTAAGAGGTTTGCAACTGTTATTATTTGCCTGTGAGAATGAATCATTAAACTTATTAATAGAGACTGGTGAAGGTACTAATAGGTTAGGCAACTTATGATTATTTGATCTTTTAGTATTTGGTATATTAAATATTGGCCCTGGATTAGACATTTATTCTGAATCATTCAGTGTTTCTTATCAATACAATGATTGTTATTATATTATTAAGTTATTGAATTATTACTATTATTGCTATAGCCAATGGTATTATTTAAAATGCTTCTCTGCGTTAATTTTTTTTGCCTATTCTTTTGTATTTACTTTTAAGGAGATTTCTAATTTACAATAAAGCGTTACTAATAAATATTAAGGAAAATAATTGAAACAAAAAGGAATCCTTGATCTAATTAAATAAACCGATATATATAGATAGACCAATGTGTGATACTATTTATGTTAATTAAAAAAAAGAATTAATGCTATAATACATCCATTAAATAAGATTATTCTATGTTGATCGTTATGTTTCTTCTGAAATCTCTCAGAAATTTTATTTGGTTTTTTTGTCCTGCCTCAACACCGTACCACTTCTATACAAAATCAAACCAATTAATTATAACGTTCCAATATTAATAACAACTAAAGTGTATTTAAGTATATATAAATGTATTTATTTAAAAATAAGCACCTTATTTTTTTCTACTTTTAGGCTTTTTAGTGTTGCTTTTTCTTGGTTTAACTTCTTTAATCAATTTATCTTTTTTCGTATCAAGCTTTTCAGAAGTATCAATTTCCTCTTCCTCCTCATCCTTCAATGTATCGTCTTCTATAACTTCATCGAAGTCAACGTTTTGTTTTCTGCCTGATCCATTACTAATCGAATTACCAGTTTTGTAAATTGCAATTGGATGTGAAGTGGTATTATATTTTCTAGTGAAAGAAGTTTTAACTTTTGCAGGGATCTTCTTTAGCACCAAATCACCTTTTGAATCACCAATACCAAAATCAAGTAAGTAGTCCCAATCTTCCTTGGTCAAATAGTAATAATCCATTATTTTGATAACATCATTAATCCCATCCTCTTTGTTTTTTACAAGTGGATCAGTTAATTTTTTAGCTAATAATGGTACGTAACCAAGCCTTAATTCTGTTTGGTCAGTAGACGTTCTTAATCTTGTATGATATTGCAATCCTTGTAATAATCTTTGGTACTTCATAGCCTTTGAATTCTGGCCAAGCCAGCCGGCAAAATTAATCCTTTGGGTAATTGTTCCTGCAACTTCTGATGATGGCTTGATAGATGACATGACCGCATGAAATGGTAATAAACTCCATTGCTGTTCACTTGATCTTATCAATGAATTAATATGATCTGATTGCGAAATATCATCAGCAGCATTTGCAACTCTTTCTAGATGATTAAATGTGGTGGATGAATTAACTGGCCGAGTAGAAAGATAGTTCTCTTGTATCATTAATGGAGTGAAATCAATATCGTTAAAATACAAGTTAATCTTATCATTCAAAGAATGATTTGAATTTGTATTGTAAATTTGTCCGTTTAATAACTTAGAGGTAATGTCAAAAGGTTTTAAAATTGCTTGCTTTTTCCAACTCGTTGCAATATCCTTAGCTTGTTCATGGCCAATGATTTTTTGGGTCTTGGACACTGTGGATAACAAATTGATCATTTGTCTAATATCATTATGTGTTGCTTGAACCAACTGACTAATTACAGTTGGGTCTAATTTAATCTTTTCCCTCAATGCAATAGTCATTAAACGAGATTTAACTTCAGTTTCTGATGGTCTTCTAAATGCTAAGTCAAATGTAGTTCTATCGAAAGTTCTCATTTTTGGCAACGATTTGTCATTACAAATTAAAATAATTGGCATTTTAGTTATTTTACAAAATGAGGATAATGCTCCAGCACCACCATGGTCACCACTTGACATACCATCAACTTCATCCATAATAAGACAAAACTTTTGATCATTCTTATGGCCACTTGTCTTATCACCCCTGTGTTTGAAATAACCGACGACTGAAGTATTATTTAGAACTGACTTAATAGAACTATTTAGCTGCGACTTTGATCTAACATCAGAGGCGTTCTTTTCTAGAATGTCGTATCCTAAACTTTTGGCAACCAAATGGGCAGCACTAGTTTTACCAATTCCTGGAGGTCCACTTATTAAGCAGGCTCTAAATACACCTGATCCGTCTGGCCCAGGATTTTTAAAATCTGCTTTTGCGTATTCGAACCAATTATCAAGCCATCTATGTAGTTTTTGAACTTGTCCTTTATTACCACATAATTGACTAATACTATTAGGAGCATATTTAACAGTCCATAATCGGTCATTATTTGATAAAACCTTAGGAAGCTCAGGAGTGTCAGAAGGTGTTTTTGCTGATGTCTTTCGATCACCTTGGGCTTTTATTCTTGCTTCTTCTTCCTGTCTTTCCCGCAATGCTTCAGCTTCAACTTCCTCCATTATTTTACGCTCATCAGTCTCTCTCTTTTTACGAGCTCGAATCGCTGATTCACTGTCACCACCTTCAACAGGCATACTCCTTAACAATTGGATAAACCCATTTTCATCAATTGCTTTTGTTTTATTGGCTCTTATTTTTTTAACTTTAGAGGGGCCTGCTTCTTCACCAAGGACAACAAGGGAAGTTTTACCAGAAATAGATTTGGTTACTTTAGCTCCATATTTTTTAGCTAAATTTTCTGCGGTCTCTCTATCTAATCTTGGTAAAACTCCTGTAAACACAATTGTTAAACCTGATAAACAGTTCGGCTGAGCTTCAGGAACAACTACTATTTCACCAATTGACTGAGATCCATGGCCCTTTTGTGACTGAAAATAGTTGAATTTTGCAGAAGCTTCATTTTCTTGTACTTCTGGCAATTGTGCATCTGGAATTTTGGCCAAAACCTCTTCAGCAGACATGCCCGGTGTGTACGAGCTCTCAGATTCTTTAGTTTCTTGTTGCTTTGGTGAAGTTTCTGCTTTCTTTGGGGAAATTGTTTTAGATTTTGGTATTGTAGATCTTGGTTGTGAAGTAGCCTTTCCTTTACCTGATACAATAACAGGGGAAGGAAAAAGCTCTTCGTCGATCTCATGGACTTCGTGGATGTCATCATCTTCTTCCTCGCCCCCGGCATCTGGTTTAAATTCATCTTCACTATCGTCTTCACTATTCATTTCTTTGTCGGAATCTATTTCAACATATATTGGTTTCTTGGTCTCCCTAGTAGATCTTGAACTCTTACCCTTGCTTTTAGCGGATTCACTTGACCTAGTCTTCTTTGGCAGAGATTTCAATTTTTTTGAAGATGGCTCTTCCAAATCATCAATTTCGTCACTACTTTTAGGATTAGTTGATTTCTTTATACTTGGCTTTCTCTTCGCTGACTTATAATATTAGGTTAATATATCAAATCGTTGTGTATGACAATCAATAGAAAAACTTGATACTTACGGTCGACTTCTTCAATGCGTCTGTATTACCGAAGAAATCTCTTATATCAACCATTATATTAAGTAATTACTCAATAATTGAGTTATTTTCAAATAATTCAGGTATTGAAAATCAAAATATAACCTTCAATATAAAAAGTTTTAAAGAAAATCAGTGAGACGCGCTTGCAAATGGAATATTACACAGTGATAGCATGGTTCATCTTTTCTATTTATTTAAGATTCTTTTATATGTTAATTATACAGTAAGTATTTTACAATATATATATATAGTGATAATGGAAATGCTACATGAAAGTTAGATAATTTTACTTTCCACTTGATTCTTTTTCTAAGAATTCAGTCCATAATGAAACAAAGCTCTGCCTGGCAGGTCTATCATAGCCTTCCGCATTATTCTTTGATTGTTGATTATGAGTTAAACCAGCAGCAACTTTTTGACTCTCGTCCCACCCCAATAAAGCACTTATTAATTGTAAAGCTTCAAACTTTTTAGTATCACCACGGGGAAATTGTAGAAAGCTTATTATAACATTTGATATCAACTCTTTGTCGACGGTGTTATTTGAGTTACTCAGTTGTTGCTTTAACATGGTTAGTGATTTGGTCAAATGTTCATTTAGAATAATTGCCTCATGCCTTAATTTGCCTATGACTAGCTGTTTATTATTTACTTCTGTTTTCAAGTCATTAATTTGTTCAATTTCTCTTTCCAATAAAGAGGTTCTGGATGAACTTTTTTGCAAATCTGACTCTAACTGTGCTTTTTCAGCAACTAACTTATTGATTTGTTTGTTTAAACTGTCGATTTGATCCTTATAATTGTTTTCAGTGACCTCGATCTCTGATTCTTTTGCAGACAACTTATTGGTTATCAGATTAATAGTTTCCATATATGTCTCGATTTCATTATCTCTTGTGCTTAACCTTTCACTTAATTCTTCAACCTTGAAATTCAAGTTCTTATTTTCCATGTGTAATTCATCCTTAATTAAATTGAGTTCGTTTATATCGGACTTCAATTCATTAATTTTTTTAGTCAATCTGGAAACGGTATTTTCTAAATTATATTTTTCGTCCTGTAACAATTCATCTTTCGAATGAAACTCTCTTCTTAGTGATGTTAATGAATTAGTTAACCTTTCACATTCACTGTTTAAATCATTGCTTTCGTCAGTTAATCTCTTGACAGCTGAACCCAATTGAGCTTTTTCGCCAGTTAAGGTTTCGATCTTCTCCTTTAATAGAAAATTTTCATCGTTTAACAGCTCTAAGGTTTCTTTAGTTTGTTCCAATTCAACCTGTGATTCCTTCATTTTCGAGAATACCGATTTCATCGATGATAACTTACTTAATAATGTATCATAAGATGATTTAGTTTCATCTCGTTCTGCTTCGACTATCTGTAACTTTTCTTGCAATTCTCTAATTTCCAACTCATCTTGCTTGTTCTCATGCTTATCATTTAGTTTACCGTTCGATAACTCTTCATTCTCCTTCAACTCTTTTTCATTTTCACGTAATTTTTTATCTTTTTCTTGTAACAACTTGTCCTTTTCCTCCAAGTGTTCGTTCTTTTGTTCTAACTGAAATGTCAATTGAGCTATTTTGTCTTGTAATTCTTTAACTGATTGATTTATTTCCGATCCATCTCTCATATCTTCCATTTGTTCGGTTGATGACGATATGTTTTCACCATTTTTTGATTCTTCCTTTGAAGCTATTTCTTTTTTTATCGGAGTATTTAAAATTTTATTATTCACCTTTTTCTTATTCTTAGCCATTATACCGATTATTATGCTACTAAAAGTAAAAAGAGTGCTAGTATTCCAACCTCTTAATAACAAGTGTTATGTATGTGAACTCAGGAAAAGAGCACAAAGATGCGGCCTGCAGAAATCAATCCACTGAAAAATAGATCTATACTTAGACCAAAACACAACTAGATTCTGACTACTACAAACATGAAGGCAAATCTAGAAGATTATTCTCTTACAAAGCAAGTAAATTGATTTTCTTTAAAATTTTAATATACACAAACATAAAATCTAAATCAAAAATAAACAAAGAAGTTGTCTTTCTTCATTTCTGCCAAAGTAATAAATAATCTCCAAAATATTCCTCCATAAAACCTTAAAATTTCATTTTTATAACATTAAAACGTTTTATTAAGAGTTAAAAGAGGAAATAAAATCATTTTATACACATCGATAAAAAAATACAACCTAAGCAATATAATGGAATAGTATATATATAAATAGTTCTCTTCATTTATAGTTGAATTTAGATGTTAGATGGGTAAAGCATGATTCTAACTGAAGCACCGAAGGTTTTTGGTGGTAAGTTTTTCTTGAAGTTGGCTCTAACTAAACCATTGTTACCGTGAGTTCTGGTAACTTTACCCCAGATGACTCTAATTTTTGAACCTCTAACTTCTTTTGAAGCTCTGTAGACGAAAGCAATTCTTTTACCTAAGTAGAATTTAGCTTCTTGTGGGTTAGCAACACCTTCAATTTGAATCAAAGAAACGTTTGCGTTGGTGACACTTTTTGAACGTTGGTATGATAAGTGTTTACCTTTAACGTATACTAGAAGCTATGTTAGTACTAATGTTTAAGAAAATGAGAATTCTCAGATTCTTCCGGTCTGCTATTGTTATCCCTTTTATTGATTATTTTTCGTAACCAGGCACAACGGAGCTAATCTTGTCACCACCTTCCAGGTTGAAAGATTCCTCCTTCATAGGTTCTGTTTTGGTTTTCTGTTTTGTCTATGGAGTGTCCAAGTCTTATTGCTACCTATGTATATAGCCATCCCTCCTTTTCTTCTGATCATCCTTGAAGCTATTCCCGCTGTCACAGGCACAACTATCTCGATGATCTACTTTACTATCTTTCTTCTCACATTTATAATCCCCTCTTACTCCTCTCTTCCATATCTATAAAGATAGCTCCTCATCATACAACTACTCCACGTCTTTTTTCTTCTGTGCTTGCCTTCCTTATAATCATATAAAAGTTTTACAACCACGCTAGCAACACTAAGCGCCTTTAGCAAAACCGTTCAGAATCTTCCTATTCTTTCTATTATTATTTCATTAATGGTTGATATTACATACATCTGTGAGATTCAGTCATTTTTACTTTATAGTGTATAGTTAGCAAAAGTTATAGACTATTAAATTAAAAAAATTTTTAATACTAACTTTCAACCTAGAGTTTTGCCCGAAACCTCACACAAAGCAGTGATTGAGATTTTTTGAGATTTTTTTCGGGAGAATAACAGAATTTTGTGTAACATCTCATTAACTATGGGTGTTTGGAAGTAGTTTTTCGAGAGGTGTGTACAAACCGATTGTTGGTAAAGGTAGTAAAGATAGTCCGTGATATGCGCGTGAGTATATTAGACCACAGGCGCTAAACCGGGCAGCCCTATCGTAATGCACGTGCTCAATGGAACGACCATCTAGCCCTAATCAGATAAGGAGATCCACGGTTCTCATTTGTACTACTAGCCTAATCGTCTACGAAGTCAGCCTAGATATCACGATTGTACTATTATAAAAACTAACAGGATTATAGAAATATTGTATAAGACTATTTAGTAGTCGTATATGTGAATGATGAAGACATCTTGAAAGTAGAAAGATGGAAGTCTAAACGAAAAAATAAAAGAGGATCGAATTATAGGTTTACTCAAATCTAATGATTGGATTTTCTAGGTGAATGATGTCATTAGCGAACCATATCACGGTGCGAGCCCTTGTAACTTAAACCTTGATCTCATTCTCTGCTTCCCAATTCTTGAAATTAGCCCTCCAGTGCTTAGCCTCGCCATCGTCATACTTAGAGTTCTTCAATGAGCCGGATGGGCCATTACGGATTGATAAATTAGCCAAGTTGGTCAAGTTTAAGAAGGCATCATGAATGTCATGATCAGCAAGATAATCAAGTTGTTCAAACCATCTCGTTTCCCATGTTGTGCCGGCTTCCTTTTCTTGTTTTCTCAATTCCCTCTGTCTGTTTTCAATTAAGGATTTTTCTTGATGGATTAGATCGTAATCCGATTTTTTTATCGCTTCTGCAACCTTGGACCAAGCCCTTCTGGATTCCAATTCATGCTGTTCTTCGATTGGTTTGACTATTAGGTGTTCTGGTTTTATGTTCTGAGCATCGTAGAACAATTCGTCGGACAGTGAAGATGGAGTTGAGGATCCTTTTGCAATGTAAGACTTGCCTGACCATTGTCCGCTAATAGTGACTAAGGCATTTACTTTATTTGAAATTGAGACTTGATCACGGTATATTCTTGCCTTGAACGAGTTCTTTTTACCAGAAAAATAGCCCCTTCCAGTAAAATCGATAGTGGTAATATAACCATTCGACGCTTGGATATATGAAGTGCCTTCCAATTCAACAAAGGGTGATGCGGTGATTAAACCTTCAATATGCAAAGGCGGTAAGGTAATCAAATAGCTTTCATTTATATCTTTATACTCTAAAATTGCATGACCATATTGCTTGACATTAATTGACGTGGCAGAAATTGTCGCCCTAACACCATTGTAGCCTTGCAATACAACATTGTTTTTCTTATTGTAAATTGCATAACCAGTCACCGGTGGATGATGACTAACCTGCTCTGATAATAGAACTGTTTCACCTAACTTACAGTCTTCGGACTTGTCTGCCCATTTACCCACAAACACTTCTCCCAAAAAAGGATTTAACGGTTTCTTCTCCGACCCCATACTTTCATTTCTAGAACAATACTGCGATCTCAACGTCGAAATAAACCATCTGGTGACTGCAATCATTCTCTTCAACGACATCGCTTCAGTCTCCGTTGAATCGGCCATTTCGGATTCTTTTAAAAAGCTAGGTTCAACCAATAACTCTGGATGTTCAGCCCAATATTGTGAGTACTCTGATAATGATGTTGGTGATAAAATGAATGGTGGAGCAGTTAAAGATGATAAATCTCCATTGAAGGAAGCAATTGACTTAAGGAATGAAGTCCATGAACTTGATTGAGCAATACTTGCCATTATTCTAGGGTTTGTCTGTTTATTATGTATTCACGTCAAAGGGCGTTGAACAAATGTTAAGCAACTAAGAAAATTAGAACTAAAGTTAATGTCTAAAAGAAATAATATTCCTAAACGACAGTATTTAAGGACACTAACACAGCCAGAACAAAAATTAGATATTTTTGTTCTCTGAACAATCCGGAAATGTTAGGCTCTCCTAGGTATGAGCCTTGTCTCTTTGCAACCACTATCATGACACCATTGATATCCATGTTTTAGATCAAGTAATACTTATATAGACAGTTTGACTAGTATACCAGGATGCTTTGGGAGCTTGCCAATGGATAGAAAATGATAAAACTTTAAAATAAATTGGTGAGTATCATGGTGTTCATTCCGAACTTAAAGACACAGTTCGAAGGGCTAGCGTCAGTAAGAATGGCTTTTGAAACATGAGATTTAGAGGGCTAATAGAGTAAAAACAGAAACAGGTTCTTATTTTTAGAGAGAAGAGGACCTTATCTATTTTATGGATATTTGTAGAGAAGATGTGGTATATGGGGTTAAGTAAGTAGCTAACTAGACTGTCGCAATGTCTCCGATGTATCAGGTAAATCTTAAACAGCACATACTCATAGTTCGATATACACTTCTAATGTATTAAGAAAACACCAGTTATGTGGCTGTTACCTTGGGGCAAACTTTACAATGCTTTCAGGTCTTTGGATTAATGAATACAAGATGTTCGTTCCCAACAGACTAATATTTAGATTGTGTTTGTCGTATGCAATAAATAAGTTAGCAGATCGCTCGGATTCATGATGTGAGGCAACAAATAGAAATTATCCAATCATCAGTTGGGGTGGTTATAACTATCTTTAAGCTCTTGTTCGTTCCTTAAGGATAATATTGGCACATACAAGTGGACGGATGAGAAATAGGATTTGGATGAGCTTTTGCAATTGACATATATGGTTCGCAAGTAAGAAAGACTGTTCACTATTACAAAAGATACTTTTGTCTGTATAACCTTAGTCAAGGAAATTATTTTCCGTTGTTTACAATAGAGTAAGCTGATAGGCGAATAGTGAACAGTTGAAGGAAGTGTGGAGCCAACTCTAGAATAGTTATTAGAAAGATAAAGAGATACACTAGTCTAACATCAATTTAAGAATTCCATACCCTTATTAGAGTCCAACGTGCCTCATGCGCTGAAACTACAGATACAAGATGAATGTAAATCCTATAAGTCTTCAAATAAAATTGTGATACTATGCGAATGATGTCAGTCTTCTAGCGGGCTATATAAGATGCTAAACAATATCTTAATAATGGTTGAAAAAGATTATGATGATCCAAGGTATTATGAACCTTATACAAAGCCCGAAGATGAATGAATGCTTCACTTAGGAATCCAAATAGATTAATAGTATCATGATTAAGTGCATGCATGAGATTTGAACGGGATTAATCGAAAGTATTTCTTTTTAACCTGCTCAATTATCCCATTGATACCTTTGGTGTATATATAATTCGATACAAAAATTTTCTTCTTGACTCTCATAATGATGAGATATACATGTTAGGTAGATTAGCCAAATGTTTTTATTTACCTATATGTCTATGTGATGACGCGAAGCTTGTTAATGTACAATGATTGCAAAATGCTTATAGTCTGCTAATTTCTATGTACAATTTAAATTTTAATATATATACCGTGGTTATCTAAAGTGACAGCAAGAAGACATAAAATTAGTGCATAAGCAGTTAATATACCAAATGCAACAACATTTGGGCACTCTAACGTATTAATTGTCATATTAATTAAACCAGTTAATAAATTAGCCAGCAAGAAATTAAACAACCCGTTATTATTGATGGCCATTAATAATTTCGATGCTACTTTATCTTTATCAAAGTAGGTCTCAATTATATTATAGCCTAATAACAATGCTGAATTGTAAGAAACGACCCACAAGATGTATGGGAAATTAGCTAACCTTCTGGAGATATTGCTAAAGTATAAGGATTCACGAACTAGCCAGAACACTAATTGATAAAAAAGTGAGACGACAATCAAACCTCTTGTAGTGGACACAGTGAACCAATTCTTTCGTTTTAAATATTTCTTGTATGTTGGGTATGAGCTCATACTAATTAAGTTATTTGGCGTTGGGAAACTTGTAAGAACAAATGAACCAAATGACTGTCCAAACAAAAATATGGAAAGATAACCTATAAATGAACAAATTCCTTCCTTATTCATTGTAATCAAGTTGTCGAGTCTGTTATCAGATCTCAAAATGAACTTCAACAAGTTAGTTTTCATTAACAAAATTTCATATCCAATGCCAATGGCGAAAGCAACTAAAACTCTTGGAACTTTATTTAAAATTGGATCTAATAATGCTAAGAAAATAGGCAACAAACCAAGACTAATGAAAAAATTCCAATGTATACCATATTCCGTAACATGTTCTTGGTACTCTAAACTTTTGACACTGACTAGTCTAATTAAACCTAATGCCAATACTGGTATAGCTTTGCCAACGTTCCTAATAATGAGTTGCAAATATTGCGAGAACTGGAACGCATAATTCGAATCCAGTTGATTGAATCTTTGCTTTATAATAGCCCTCGAGCTTGCCAAACCCATCGAAAACACAAAAGACCCAACCCCTAGGTCCATCATCGACGTACCCCAAGTTTCAACCTTGGCGAATCTTCTTGGAAAAATTGGAAAATCAACAGCCAAAATTGCTAAATTGGTGATGGTAAGCATATGGGCTCTGTAAGCTGTTATAAAAGGTTTCCTAACTAATAATTCCTTATTTGTGGAACCCGATCTAGGTACTGTTTTAGCCTTTGATCTTGTTTTCTTTTTGAAGACATTTGCAATTGAAACGGCTAAACCTGGTGCTATCACTATTATGTGCAAATATTTAGGCTGGCTACTATATGAAGTAAGAGCTAATAAAATAGTTATACAGTTTAGAATAAAATCTAAGGGAAATGTGATTTGATATGAAGTATATGAAATTATTAAGTTAAAAGACAAGTAAGCGGACAAAGCGATTGAGGTAACATAGTAAATTTCCAGAATTGATCCACCTAACAATTCAGCAACAAATCTCTCCTTTTTTTCTTTTAAGGTAGACATATTCACGAAGTCACAGTATATTCTATCTATGTAATTCAAAGCCGGTAGGAAGTATATTATAGAAGTGTCATTGATGTACTTTCGTAGTGGAACTTCATCACACAAAAACTCCCGCGTAATGGTAATAAAATTCTATTGAAATTTTATATTCTTTTGACAATATAGTCTTAATAATTATAATTTAGGATATTGTATATACAGTTATATGTTCAATAATAGAACCAATAATACTAAGAAGTTATGATGGATGAATCTCAGGAGGTGCCGAAGACACCAGAATCTCGTTCAATTAAAAGTTTTGATAGTAGCGATCAGTTGATTAATCTGAGTCCAGAAGATGAAGCAAGTACTACACCCAGTTCAGCAACTTCGCAGAGTAATAATGATGGTAACCATTCGGATCAAATAGATTTAGATAATTTTACACCTATACTGCCAAAATCACCATTGATAACTTCGTCTGACTTTATGATGGACATAACGCCTTATAACTCGAATGATAATGAGATTGACGATATTGTTGTTTATTCGGATTCTGATGGAGCGTCTCAGAACTCGTATGAACTAAGAATTCATAGGACTAGAACTTCTGCAGAAAGTGAGTCTACTAGATCAAAGTCAAAATCAAGGGACGATAAATCAAAGACTTTACGAGGCCGCAAATCATCGAGCCCAAGGAGAGGTGATGATGATACACCAAGTCCAAAACCTAAAAAACGTATAAGAAGAAAATCTAATAAATCTGAAATGGGCAGCGAAAGATCTCACCGTTCTTCGATACGACACTCTGAGCATCCAACTGGGAGTGGTTATACGCTGATGCCAGCAACTGGTAAAATATTCCGTAATTTATTGATTCTTGAAGAAAGTTTACGCCAACAATTTATCCAACAAAGAGCTTTGAGAAGAAAATATTTAACATTTTTAGCCATTATTTGCTCGTTAATTGCGCTCATATCTCATCATTTATACTTTGTCGATCCTTCCCAGTCATCTGAAGGTACTTTAAGAGTTATCCTACAGTTTACCTTATTGGCATTATTAGTCACGTTAATGTTATATCGCTTATCAGGAGAATACCAAAAAACTATTGTTCTCCCAAGGAAATTTTTGTCATCTACCAATAAAGGCTTACGTCAGTTGAACGTTAGATTGATTAAGATTAAAACGCCACTAACTGATAAGATTGTGGATTTAATAAGGGAATTTGTGTTATTTATTGCAACTATGTGTTTGAATAGCTTACATAAAGTGTATCCATCAACTAAGAACAATAAAAACTCAAAGTTGGAGGTATTTCTAGTTTCATGTCAGCTGCAATGTCAACCAAGAGTTGGTGTCACTGACGTCAAACTAGTTTTAAACGCAAGGGTTTTTAATACCGATGTTAGAGAAGGTTGGGAATTATATAGAAGTGAGTTCTGGATACATGAAGGGGTTAGAAGACGTAACAACATGATGGCATTTGTTAAGGAAGACTATGATGAGGGTGCTCTTGATAGAGGAAAATTATTAAAGAAAGACAGAAAAGAAAGAAGAGGCAGACGAAAGTCAACTATTTCAAATTCTGGCAAACTAAGTGAGCAAAACTTAAATAAATTAAATGATAATCTTGACAGTGATGCTAATACGTTGACACCATATCATTCAGGAATGAATGGATTGAAGGATACACTAGAAGTAACAGAGTCAGAAAATTAAACAGTATTATTCATATATACATATATATTTCAATTCTTTAATATCCAAACTAATAGCTACCTAACTTATTTTTTATCAGATCACTAACAACTGTACCAAATACAACACATTCTAGTAATGATGATCCAGCTAACCTATTACCTCCATGCAAACCTCCACTAACCTCGCCAACTGCATATAAATTATTGATTATTTGTTTATCATTGTTTATTACCTGACCAAATTCGTTAATTTCAATTCCACCCATTGAAAAATGTAATACTGGTGTTACTAACCCAAAATAAATTGGACTTTCTAAACCAAACTGAGAACCAAACTTGGAACGGCCATATACGTCATTGTGTGAAATAAGATGTGAATTATATTCCTGTACCCCTTGATTGATCGTCGACTCCTCGACGTTGGAACTAGGATTTAACTTTTTAGCTATATCCACAATATCTGCAATTTCACCTTTGAACATCAAGTTCTGTGAAACATAAAAATCGATATGATTCTTAGCCTTTAAATAGTCTTCTGAATTAACAACAATTATCGAAATTGATTTCTCATCATCAATACCAAATTCATTATTCGGAGAAATCTTGCAATTTTCAATAATACCTTTCGTAACATCATCCCTAGTAGTTAGTTCATTAATGAATCTTTTACCAGTGTTTGGGGATATTAATATACCTCCAATACCTCTAATTAATTCACCACACAAAAACTTCCATTTATCATTTGGTGATGAATCATCTGACAATTTGATAAACCCAGTCGGATGAATCTGAACCTGGTCCATATGAATCAAATTGGCATTGGCATCCCTTTCGGCTATCTTCTGACCATCCCCAGTTGTTTGCTTACCATTCGTCAGAGGGAAAGATATTAAATCCGGTCTATACTTGTGTAGCAAAGACTGCGTAGACGTGAAATCAGCTGAATAACCACCAGTTGCTAAAACTAAGTTCTTACCATAGATTGTCTGTTTAGTATCGCCAGATATATACGTAACTCCTTTAACTGTTTGACTGTCTGACAATAAAATGTTGCTCAAAGTAGCATTTTTTAGTATCGTTAATCTACTGCTAGGTTCATTTGCGTACTTATTTAATCTTCTGGTTAGCGCAGAAACAATTGCAAAACCTGGTGGCAACTTGCCTCCACCTCTATGAGTTCTGGCGAATGAATGCCCTCCCAACTGCGTCACAACCAGTAAATCAATGTTATTTTCCTCATTAGTTAACCAGTCGATTGCAGCTTTGGAATTGGCGGCCAAAATCTTCACTAGACCTATATTCGATAATCCTTTTCCTGATCCTTGCGTATCATCAATAAACGCTTCAACAGAGTCATGCTCATACTTCGGCTGGTATTTCGTTGGCACCCCATTGATACCAGATGAAGCTTTAATAGAATTTCCTCCAAAGTGATCCGTCTTCTCTAATAACGTAACTGAAACATCTTGCTGTAAGAGTCGCAATGTTGTAGTCAATCCCGCTAACCCTGTTCCAACAACAATAGCATCTATCTTCTCTTTTTCCATACTTTTCAATGATTGATTCTGAAAGTATCTTATAACCCTAATTGGTCTTATTTTGAATAGGTTGTTGATCACCGTTGAATTTATTGATGACAAAATACCAGGGAGTAATATAACTAGACTGATCAATAGTATCAGTTTAAAAACTTTTAATAGACAAGAAGCACGAATTTTTGAAAATTTAAATTAAGAGAATATAACAGATTTACAAACTAGAGCTTTACTAAACTGATTACGGGTCAAGCGTCTTTATATACCTTTATATACTTCGATTCATTCTACGTGTTTATGAATCATCTGATGTCCCAATGGAGGTACGAGTCTCTGTATACTGCATATAATTTAATCCAAATTTATATAGATATTTGGATTAATAATCTTACTACTACTATCATTTCTTGCTTCATCCATCATGCTACAACTAAACCCTATAATACATCCAAATACAAAGAATAAAAGGCTCAAGTTTGAGCCATTTCTAAGAAAGGAATATAATTTTGGGTTAGATCCAGATCGTCCAGTTTGCCAGTTTTATAATCCTCAAAATCCAGATAATTCATGTCCTAACGGCAACAAGTGCCCAAATAAGCATGTCTCATCTATGTATTCCAATAAGATTGTGTGCAAGCACTGGTTGAGAGGATTATGTAAAAAGAATGATCACTGTGAGTTCTTACACGAGTATAATTTAAGAAAAATGCCCGAATGTTTGTTTTATTCTAAGAATGGTTTCTGTACTCAAACACCTGAATGTTTATATTTGCATGTGGATCCACAGCTGAAGATACCAGAATGTACAAATTATGTAATAGGGTTCTGTCCTGATGGACCTAAATGTGCCAATAGGCATGTCAGAAAGATTATTTGTCCTTTATGGTTGACAGGATTTTGCCCCAAAGGTTCTGAATGTGATTATAGTCATCCAAAGTTCGACATTGTCCCAGAAAGGCTAAGGATTAAGCCAGATGAAGGGTCCATAGCGAATCGTGATGAAAATAAGGACGAAGATGACACTAAAAACACTACGGAGGTTAATGGTAGTAAAAATGAAGCGAATCATCTTGAATAATTTATCGTTCATGTATATTAAATTATAGAAAATGGGTATATAAGTTTACTAAGATATATAAAAGTTTAATAGTACATATAAATAATACATATGTGGGATAATAGTGAACTATCAGTTTAAAGTTTTCCGAATGTAGATCTCATTATTCTTTCAGTTTAAACTCTAAGTCTTCTTAGTTGTTTTCTTTCTTGAGGGGTTAAAACCCAATTAATACCAGAATAATCATCCTCATCATCATCTATATCGTTTTCATTTTTAACTTTATTATTTTGGTTACTAATCTCATATTCATCATCATCCATGCCAACTAATAAAACCAATTGGGTAACTCTCACAAACTTTTCCCTTAATTGATAGTTATCTTCACAAACTTCGTTAATTAAATACGATAAATCTTTCTCTAGTTTTATGGAACCCAATTCATTTATTTTAAATTTCTTAATTACAATAGTTAGCTTTTTCTCAATTAAATTAGCTAAGTTAATAACCAACAATCTTAACAATTTACTAAATATCAATGATTTATGAAGAGTTTGTTTATAAGGTCTAATCAAAGATCTCCATGCAAATTGAAGCTTTAGGATTGAGGATGTATCATTAAGATAATTTGAAGAATAAATTATATAGTTCGACTCATTGGAGTCTGGGAAGAATTCATTCACTAACCCTAACAATTTATTCTTGAATGCTTGATTATAGAAATTAACCAAACTATCACTGATTATTTTATTAGTTATATTAATAAATGGGTCTAGGAAATCATTCTTTAAAATTTTTGATACTTTTTCGTCATCTTTTCCAAACGTAAAGCTATTCTTCAAGTAGTCAGAGTTATTCGTTATTAAGCTATCGAAAATTTTTGAAAAATATTCTTGACCCATTGCAACTGTATTCAAATATATTACAAAGTTAAGTAGTTTGATGTTATTTGTTATTGAGGGATTATTAGATCCGGTAGCATTCACTGAACTTGATCCTACCACATTACCTAAAGCACTTGAGGCACCTTTAAAGAAACCTATACCTCCTGATCCAGGATCTGACATTGGTGTGTTGCTTCTGGATATACCTGGACTTGCAGCTTTACTTAATTCTCCACTAGGTACATTTGGTTGAACTAATACTAATGTTTGGTTATAACGTGGCTGATTTTCATTTAAATTTTTGATAAAAAATCCGTTAATCAAATCATTTTTCACAACTTTAAAACTTTCAACAACAAAGTTCTTAACTGTAGATGGCATACCAGTATCAATTACATTTCTAATTGTTGTATTCAAAACTAAAGTTGTATCTTCAATAACCGATGAACATGGAACTTGATCAGGCGAAGTTGATTCAGCATTATTAGCCAAATATGGATCCAAAAATGGTATTTCCTCAATTGTTATTGCTTTTTCTAATGACCGGCGAAAATAGAACGTATACAATGATTCAAAAGCTGGTAAGTATTTATTATGAATTTTTTTAGTGAAATTTGAATCGAGAATTAAATTTGGTAACTTTAATTCCTCGTCATTGTCTACTTTGTAATATTTTAAAGTGATAAATTTGCAATATAACGACCAATGATGCAAGATCGATGCTAATTCATTAACTAAGTCGCCCACCTGAACAATTGAAATTAGTTCATTATTAGCGTCCTCTTGAATATTTAATTCATTCATTTGATCTGGTAAGTCATTAAATCTTTTAGCCAAAATTGGAAAATTATATATTTTGATATCTTGCAAAAATTTTTCTATCCTTTTAGTATCATAGAAGGTATCGCTAATTAGACCAATTTGGGAATCAACCTCATATTGAATTCTAGTTACAACATAACTAATTGCACCTTCATAGGTCGATCCGTAATACTTTTTAATTAATGGACCATGCTGTGACAACATCATTGAAATATTTTCAAATAACTGCATGGTCATGGTGGAATACAAGCTGGGTTGGCTCTCTGAAGTATTATTGGAAACAGAGTCAATTAAATTTCTTGCTGTATCATTTATAATTTGACAAATAAACTTAGAATAACAATTCAATCCAATCTCTTCCTGGTCAATTAAAGGAAATAATTGAAAATATTTTGTTAATTCGGGTACATCCCTCCTTTTTGCTGCTTCATTAAACTTGGTTTGAAAGATACCAGTTAAATCTTTGACCCATTTCTCAATCGTTACTCTTGGCAATTCAGGCAAGTCAGCTGATGGAATAACGACAGCTGCAAATTGACCATTAATCAAATCATCCGATAATTTGCTTTTAATAGTATGAATACATTGAGCAGCTAGTTGCCAATTTCTGTGTTCGAGTGCATAACTAGCCTGGTTTATATTATTCCGTAGCAATTGAATATCTTTAACAAAATTTAATGTACTATTTACATTGCTAATCTCTTGATCCAAAGACTTGATCTTGAATGTTAGTGAATTTCCAAGATCCTTAGCTGACGAAAATAGCGTTGATAATTCACTCGAACTATTGACTGCATTGGACAATTTTGCTCTATTAAGCTCAATATTGGAAATTTCTTGCTGATGCTTTTTCAGTTTGAGAATTATCAAATGATTTAAATCATTATCAATTGACGACACAGTTGAATCAATCTCTTTAATTATTTTATGTAGATCAATAGTTGTGTTTGCCAGATTGAACTTTTCGTTCAACTTTAAAAGTTGTTTGCCTGACTCAAGTTCTGCTAGCGATGAAAATAAAGGCGGCGTAAATTTGACATATCCATTTTCTGACATTATTTTGACAATAATATCCCTTAGTTTTACTGAATTGAAGAATAAGACAAGTGATCCTAAAATTCTTCAAACACTAAGAAGGTATCGTGTTTATTGATTTCGGTAACGTTTTATTCGGTGTGCATATAAGAACACATATAAGCATAGGTAATTCTATAGACCTAACACATATCATTTATTACTGGCGTTATTTATCAAAACATATATAGCCTAGTAAATGCATCTAGCAGAGAAGACAATTGAAGGGAACCCGAAGTGAAACCATTTTGTTGAAAATGAGCAAAACAAGAGTAAACAATAGTACACAATTCAGGCCAAAGCACCCATTGGATCATAGAACGGTAAGATAGTAAAATCTTTAGCATTCCAGATGTCAAAGGTTTTTTTATCAACGTACTTCTTATTAGTGACAATTTGGAAAACATATTCATCAAACCATTCGTCTGTCATGAGGAAGAAGCCTTTGTCACCCACTACATCACCCCAAGAATTTTCAATTTTCCACCTCACTGGATTACCTGATGTTGGATCTAAGTGAACACCAGTGATGACCATGGCATGCGTCATAGCCGAAGAACCAGTCTTTAACCTCTCTTCTTTATTAATATTGAAACCAGTGCCAAATCCTAGTTCGTAGTCATAAGCATTAGTATCTAGAATACCAGTACCACGGTCATAAAACTTGCCAACATCGGAACCGAAGAAAACAGGTTCATTGTCTTTTAGCATTTTTATAACAACTTGTTTTATATCAGATAATATAGTATTAACGTATTCTATTGGCTTGCCTCCATGGATATTATTCAATCTGTCAACAGTGTACAACTTTTGATAAGGATTTCTAGGATCATGAATCAAAGAAAAATGTTTTGCAGCATTGAATCTAACATGATTTTTGTAAAAATCTTTTGGATCGGAACTGAAGTACTTATAATTACCATCTTTATCAATGAATTCCCAGGTGAAAGAATCATTTGGCTTTGGTGGGGTGCCCAATGACAATGAGATAATATTGTAAATTTCCTTGTTCATAGAGTTTTTAGTAGAGTAAATAGTAGGTTTTGGAACACCTTTTTTAACCAAACCTCTTAAAATCAATGCATACTCTCTTAACTTTTCAGTAACTATATAGTTAAGTCTTGATGAGCTCTTGGCTTGGGCACTGTCTGGAAAAATTTCGTGTGGCACAACTCCATATTTATTGACTAGATTAATAACCATATCCCACTGACCACCGTCATTGACAGGTGCTCTCAATAAATATTGAACCAATCTTGAATCCAATGGCTCATCAGCCGTATCAATAATATTTTCTAAGAAGAAGTTGGCTTTTTCCAATTTATCATAGAAGAAAAGATAACCCTGAGATAATTGAAAACTATCTTCTTTCAAGTTATAATTTTTAATAACATGAGTTCTTAGGACGTTTGAAGTAGCAAAAAGCCAGCATCTGCCGGAACTGGCTTGATCATTAAAATACGATGTTGATCCTATTGTTTTGACCTCTACATTAAAAAAGTACTGATCTTTTAGTTTAGTTCTAATGCTTGATTCAGCAATGACTGAAGTGATATCATTATTAACAAACGCATTTTGGGCTAATTTGTTCTTCGGATCGGCAAGCAAATCTGTCTCCCATTTTGACAACGAGTCTACTGAGATCGTGTTTTCCGTTGAAGTGTCTTTTAATTTTAAGCCTCTCAATTCTTGTGATAAGTCTTGTTGGGCTCCAGTGTAGTCAACTTTCTCATTAATTACTGAACTATCCGTAGAGTCAATCCGACCTGTGTCAATTATTTGTTTCGATGAGTTAGATCCCATATTTCTAAAAAATAAGTTTATGTATAATGAAAATCAGCTATCAATCAAAAAAATAGCTCTGATGATGATGTATATATGTGTGTCTTTGAAAGATCCCTTAAATTGTGGATCTCTGGCCGCTTATCAGTATGGCTCCTGCCCGTATCGCTAAATTCTACCTTATCAGTTACAAGGGTCATACAAGTCCAGCTAAGCAGAACTTTACAATTGAATGCTTCATGAAGGCTATGTCATATTACACACTCTAAATTAGGGATGTATATAGTAGAATAGCCTAGAAATATCTGCTATTCATGGGTTATCTAGAAGTTTGAGCGTCTATTACACCGCTTCTCGATACAACTCCAATTGAGACCCTATCACTATTACTATTAATGTACATATATACGAAAACTAGATTAAAATAATTCATTTCTTAGATAACTCTTTACTAATAAATTGCCTTTCTTGTTTAAACTTGGTTGATCTCTCTCTAATTCTTGGTTTTTTAACTCTACCCTTCTTGTCTCTTTTACCTTTTAAGCCCTTGATTCCGGAAATTGCACCACCTTTGGTAGCTCTTTGACCTTCAATAATCAACTTCTTAGGCTTACCTGCGGTTGCCTTATCAGCTTTTCCTAATATTGAATGTGCTCTACCCAATTTAGTCTTTTGATGGTCATTTAATTGTGTTAAATTTTTAGACTTTTTTGAAGCAAATGTCTTTCTAACGTTATCAATGTGGTTTGGAGATAAAACTGATGGTTTCGCATTGGCTCTGGCTCTATTAATACGTAATTTACGTTTCTTTTCAGCAGAAATTGGTTTGTCATTTAGTAATAATGCCTTATTAACTGAAAGCGAATCCTTGAACATGACTAATGCGAAGCCTTTACCTAAGTTAGTCTTTGAGTCTCTGATGATTCTAACAGACTCAACATCATTATCGGTCTTTGAGTTAAAATATCTCCATAACGTTTCTTCGTTTTCGTCGAAATCTAAGTTACCAACGAATATGGTTCTTTTGTTATCCTTTGGCGAAGGGTGCCCAACATGGTCCACCCTCAAATGGCAGTTTTCAAAGACCGTCGCATTTAATTTTGGCGCCGCCTTCAACGAAGCTTCCTTTTCTTTAAACACTACGTAAGAATTCAAGGTTTCCCTTGAATTATGCAACTTCTTTCGAGCAAACGCAACTTTTCTAGGCAAGGGCTCATCAAACGATATCGATCTGAATCTAATGGACTCAATCTTACCCCATTGCGAAAACAACTTCTTAAACAGTTTGTATATTTTCTTGGACGCAATTACTGATGCTGTGACATTTCCAACAAATACAGTTCTTTCAGCTTTTTCTAATTCTGTTTCTTTCAAATTAACAGTTCGGGCCGCTTTTGATTTGTTCAACTTTTCTTTAGTCTCTGAATCAGAGTCAGAGCCAGAATCAGACAGTTCCGATTCCTCTTCATCCTCTTTTTCTTCAATACGGTCTTCTTGTTTCTTCTCTTTTAATAGCTTTTCAAAATATGCCGATTCTAAGTCTTCATTCATATCCTTCTTCTTTTGCTTCTTCCTTTGTCTAGTTTCCATCTCTTTTCCTTCGATTTCTTCCTCGTCGTCCATTTCTTCTTCATCCGCTTCACCCTCTATACCTTCCTCTTCTCCGCTAGCTTCACTATCTTTAGTCTCTGGCTCTGGGACCTCAATTACTGTTCTGGTTCTGATAAGCTTTTCTCTTGAAATCGGACCTGCTGAGCCCTTAAACAAGCTATCAACATTCTTGTCAACATCAGTATCCTTGTTGGATGTACCAAAAAGAGAGCTTAAAGTCGACATAACAGACTATTTACCTACTTACAACTTATATTTGGTTTAAGCTGGGTCAAATCTAGTTAAAAAGTGATAAAAAAATTTCAATTAGAAGAGAGATGTGGTCTGCATACTGGCCGGTTTGTATATAACGATTTCTTCCAATGGCCGAATTAAATTCATCTATTCCAGCTATATTCAATATCAAAAAATAATATTCTATTTCCTAATCATAAAGATAAAAAGGTTAAATATATACATATCGATCATACCTACTTAGAATCTATTCTTTATAATAGCACGTATACTAGAATATCTTTTAATGCGTACGGAAGACCTAGCTACTACTGAAACAACTACCCCTCCTTCACCGGTAAATAAAGAATCACCATTAACTGATATAGCTACTTCTCCCCCTCCCTTCGAGTTTTCTTCGAATAATAAAGACTCAGGGTTAGAAGATAATACATATAGTAATCAAAACACACCGTCGGCGTCTGAAGGAAATTCAGCAGCCGCCACGAACATAAATCATAGAAAAGATAGCTACGAAAGCTCAGAACTAAGTGATTTGGGAGACGACTCAGAAGCAGAAACCGATAAAATGGACTTCTTGGATGACGATGGCAACAGTAGTTCAGATAAGGTGCTGGATTTGAAGGCATTGTCTAAATTGACGGAAATGGCTAGGCTAAAAGAGGTTGAGTCTGATGATGGCATTGATGAAGTTAAGAAAGAAATCAAAGAAGAGTCGCCTAAGTTAAGCGATGATGTGAGAGATAATAATGAAAGCAAAGTGGAGGGAGAGGAAAATCAGGATAATATTCTTCAGCCGATAGATTCGGATCCTGCAGAATTACAGAATGCTGACGATTTACCCGTAGATCCAACTGATTCTGAGTCCACAAATAAGAAGAATGAAGAAAATGTGTTTGACACCAAAAATGAAGCTGACCAGACGATAATCAATGGATTGGCAAAAAGACCAGCCGATGATCAAGCAGATGTTTCTCACAAAAAGCAAAAATTGGATGTAGAGTCAGAAATTAAACATGTACAGGAAAATTCGATCAAATCGGAGGAAATAGCTCATTCAAATGGTGATGTAAATAAGGGAACAGAAACTAATAATGTTAATGTTCCTGATGTTTCTCCAAAAGATGACCACGACGAAGCCGACGAAGAGAACGAAGATGATGATAAAAAGACAGATGAACATGACGATGACAGTGATGATGATGAAGATGGTGAAGATAGTGATCTTGCAAAATATAACGAAATGAGCAACGAGACTGAGGTAGATATGAATAAGCAAAGGAAATTGGCAATTGATGAGCTCATCTCAATTGAATCTTCATTTGCTCAATTAAGGGACAAATTATATCAGGATAAACTAACACTATTAGAGTATGAGCTACAATTGTGTCTAGAAGGCTCGCACCCAGAATTATCAAAGATTTATTATAAAGTTAACAGCTTTTACCAAGATAGTTTAAAGTTAGCAAATTCTAACTTGAGCTATAAACTAAAATGTATTGATACTGAAACTATCGCCACAAGAACTTCAATACATCAGAACTTCTTGAAGAAGTTGATGGATTGCAAAAATGAAATGATAACTAACACTACCTCGTTATGGTATAAAATTAATAAAGAACGTAACCAATTGGACCAATTGGTTCCTGACTATAATTTCTCTGCGATACCGCTGATTCCAAATTATACTGTTGAAGCCTCAGCCGAAGATTGTAATGATACAAATGGACATATCCCAACGGAAAACAGTGAATATGTTCCTTTGACCAAAAAGGCAATCAAACAAAATACTGTAATTGAGTTGGTTCAAAATCGTAACGACATAAATCATCAATTAGGTATATTAAACGGTTTGTTACAATTCCATGGTTTCCCTTCAGCGATCTACACATCTTTATCAGATTATGAATTCTTACCTAGTCAAGGATTGTTACTAAGAAAGGCTACTGACGAAGAAATTAATGAAGATTTAATGGCTATGGGGATACCTATATAGCAAGAACACAAACTGTGGGTCGTCACATGTGTATTTAGTATATACAATTGTAAATGTATTAATATATAAAAATCGAATAAAGTATACTACTGCATCGTTATAACCTTTGAAAATTGTGGTGTGCACTACTTCCCATTTTGTGAGCTATTTAGATCAAGTAAACAAATACGTATTCTTAAGCAAATAAGAGTATTCTTTTAAGAATATACCCAATCGACCTAGCAATGGTGGAAGTTTCATTAACCGTAGGGAAACTAGATGCTTCTTTAGCATTATTATTAACTAAAGACCATCATTTAATAGAGTTTCCAACTATTTTATTACCAAATGGAGTTAAAGCAGGATCAATTGTTAAAATTAAATGTGATCAAGATTTAGAAACTGAACAGGAAGACGCAAGACAATTTCAAAAAATCCAGGACGAAATTTTAAATACATTTGGTAAAAATTTACCAAAAAATCCTGTTTTAAAGGTTAAAAATGTTACTCAAACTTCGTGTGTTTTAGAGTGGGATTCGTTAGAACTAGGCACAGCTAACTTGAAGAATTTAATTTTGTTTAAAGATGGTAAAAAATTGGGAGCAATTCCTCAGCCTTTGACGAACAAGACAACAAAGCTCTCTGGGCTACCAATTGATAAAACTTTTCAATTTCAGTTAAGATTGGATACTACCGCCGGTGTTTACCTGTCTGAGATAATTGAAGTTACGACCCATAAGATGACCAATTTATCTGGTATTACAGTTTGTTTAGGAGATATTACCCCAAATGATCAATTTACTGTAGAAGATGTCGAAGAAACCTTGAAGAATATGGGAGCGAATTATCCCCCACAAGATAAAGTTAAGGTTGATACTACCCATTTTATATGTACTAGAGAAAACAAACAGAATCCAGAGTTTATGAAAGCAAATGACATGAATATTCCAATAATTAGGCCCGAATGGTTAAAGGCTTGTGAAAGAGAAAGACGAATTGTTGGTGTTCGAGATTTTTATGTTAAAGATTGTGTATTACCAGATATTTTCGCTAAAAACTACTGGCAAAAGAATGAACATTTGACCCATAAATTGGAAACATTGGAGGAAGTTAAAATTGAAAACCCAACTGAAAAAGACAATGGTCAATCTGAATCAACTACGAAGCCAGAAAATGAAGAACCGCTACCAGAAGATAAGATAGATCATAAACCAGCCAAATTGCCCGAAGAAAGATTACAACCGGAGTTGAATGAACAAATCAAAGAAGACGTAAAGGAAGAGAATGAAGAAAGGGAGAAGTTAGATACGGTAGAAAACTCGGAGACTGAGGCAAACAAGCAATCACAAGAAGTAGCAAATGGAGAATCTAAGGAATCTGATAATAATAAGTCGAAAGAAACAATTTCTGCTGTCTCCAATGAAGTTCTGGATACCTTGGCAGAATCCAATAAGGATACTACATCTTCTCCAAACGAGGCTTTCCAGGATATAGAATTGGCTGAAACTGAAAAATCTGAGAATGAGATATCTACTACAATTGACGAAACATCAGCAAAAGCTGAATCAGCTTTGATAGAAGAGACTAGGGAAGCAGAGCCTGATATAACGAAAGAAACAGGATCTGAAGCTCTTGTTACACCGGTATCTAGTTCTGGTAAAGCTGTAAGTGAGGAGGCAATAGAAGAATCTGGACATGACACAAATAACGGTGAAAATGAAGAGAATGATGAAGATTATGATGCAGATGATGCAGATAATGCAGATGAGGATGCCCTGACTACAGAAACAGAGCCAAATGCCTCGACAGAGGCAGCTTCTCCTGGTCGAAAGAACAAAAAGAAAAAGAATAAGAATAAGAAAAAAAAGAATAAAAACTAGGATCAAACGTTTCTAATTCGTTCCCAAATGTCTTTAATGCGCTAGTTTTGTTTTCCTTGCTGGATAGGACATATATTTTGTACAATTCAATATATAAACTTAAATAGAGTTTTCGATGTATATTTACGTTAGCTTGCAAATATTTATCCGTATGATTATTTTCATATATTATTAGTCTTGATCTATATCAATAATATGCTATCTAATTTAACCAAAATATTAATTAGAATAATAATATCGAAGTGAACTTAAAAACTCGAGAACCAACTCAATCATCAATATAAAGAAAAGTAATTTGAATTAAATGAAATGAAAATGAAAAAGTGAAAACAAAAAATACAATCTATTCACCAAACAATCTTCTAACTTTCTTTAAAATAGAATCCTTTTCAGGATCGTAAGGATGATCCTTTGAAGGAATCTCCAAAATTGCTGGGAAGGCTTTGCTATAGTTGTCGACTTTATATCTAATTAAATCAGCTAAATGTTGATTGATTAATAAGATAGCAATATCATCTCTAGATGAAGTAAAATTATCAAATGCTTCTTCAATTTGTTCAATTGTCGTTTTGCCTGGAACAACTGTTAAGAAGTTTGTTTCTTTGCCTGACTCATTAGATACTTGACCAATTCCTGCTAATAGCAAACCCGTGACAGAGTCTTCATCTGCAATAGCGGCAACCAATGAGCGCTTAGTCATTGCTTCACTTGCAGAACTCATAACTATATATTCTTTTACTTAAGATTGACTCCAATTTTAAACTGATAAGTAGTAGTTATCATTACGTTTATATGTATGGACCATTATTCGAAACTGAATATATTAGTAGGTAGATACACGACCATATCTTGGTCCTGTGAGTGGGCATGTGATTAATATAATAGGATATTTGAAAAATTTGGAGTTCATAGTTATGTTAAACTACGATCTAATGATAATCATAGTTAAGTGAATATAGCTAAACATAATGTACAGTATTAGTAGGTCAAGGATACTCTCTTTAAGATTATTCAAAAATCGTACATTCCATACAAGCTCGATCGTATTTGCGGGTCATTCGAAGTGGGCAAATATTAGACATGATAAGGCTAAGAATGATTCTAAGAAGTCAAGAGAAGCATATTCAATTGCTACAAGAATTGTTGCGAGTGTTAAAACTGGAGGTGTTGATGGTAATGCTCAATTATTAACTTTGGTCGAAAAGGCTAAAAAACTAAATGTTACCAAGAAGATTGTTGAAAATGCCATAAAGAGAGGTACAGGTGAAATTACCAACGAAGGTGGCCAGCAGCTGCAAGAGGTGACATACGAATTCATGGGTCCTGGCGGAGTTGCGTTTATAGTTGAGGCCAACACAGACAACAAGAATAGAACTATCGGCTTAGTTAAGCATGCTATGTCTAAGTTCAACGCTGCCTTAAGCCCATGTCAATATTTATTTGAAAGAAAAGGGGAAATTATTTTCGAGCAATTAAACGAACAAGAGACCTTGGACGATATGTTGGAGGTTGCCATTGACATTGGTGCCGAGGATGTTGAAGAGTACAAGGATGTTGAACAAGAGTATAATGGCAAACGATTATTCAGAATTATAACCGAAGCGGGCGATATTTTTGAAGTATCGAATAAACTATCAGCAAAAGGCTATCAATTGAAGGATTCGAAGACCAGTTTTATAGCGGAACCTGATAACGAAGTTTCATTTCCCGAGACACATGAGAAAGGATTTAAGAAAGCTTTGGAGCTATTGGATGAGGTTCCAGAAATAACGAACTATTATTCAAACATCAAAGAATAGATTTCTTATAAACAATATCTGTAAATAGAATAAAGAAGTTACTTATTTATATACATATTTCTGTTCTTGACTACACTGAAATAATTGATTGGTAAGATAATAGTATTAATAAAATTAAAACGTTACATACTCAGTTATCAAGGAAGTTACATAACGAACTAGAGCTTGCTTGTTAGAGATAATCTCTTTTTTTCCCTTTAAACAGTACAAAAAGAATATAGCACTATTGCAACACACTAGTCGGTAACAACTTGACATACATTAAATTCATATAAAAAAACTACAATCGAATAAACTTTAACAATGCAATCGAAATAAACAAATGTTCAAATGATAATGACAAACAAAACATAAATCAAATTATTCCTTGTCCTTTATCTCTCTTCCAATTCCTTGGCTCTTCTAGTTTTCAAAGATATCACGTTTTTCAACAAAATAGCTTTCTACTCTTTTATGACAAACTCTAATTTTTGTTTTCCTTTTCAGCTTCGTTCAAAACTTTATCCAAGTTAGATAAATCGGCGTTCTTCCATAATCTTAATTGTTGATCGTAGGCAAAATGTCTGTAAGTGAAGTAAACACCTGAACAAACAGCAACTCCAACAGCAGCAAATAATGGATACATTTCGACAGGAACTGCAACTTTGGCTTGTTTTTTAGCAGCATTTAATAAAACACGGGATGGTCTCATTCTTTCTTTAGTATAATTGGGATTGAATATGTAAGACTATTAGTTTTAGTAAAGAAACAGTACACTCAAACTTATATTGAAATTAGTCGTATCATAAATGATGATGGTTCAATGTCATAGGAAAAAATCCTAGTAAATTTGATCATGGTACACGACCTCTTGTTAAGTATGGAGGATCTATAATTAATTTGGTTGGTTGATCAGTAGAAAATCTTATCACGTGAAAATCTTTAAAAGTAGTATAATGAATAGTTCTATTAAACTCTATAACATCTATCTACCATTTAGCAAACAAGTCTTTCAAAGTATCGTAACATAACCAGCTGACTGCCATTGATGGCACTATTTTGTATAAATTGGCGGTTAAGCCTTTGTAAGCACCAAATAAGCCTTCGGTAGTGTAAATTGATATCAATGCGTGGGTGACAGATTTATATTGAAAACCTAGTTCACCGCCAGCCATGCTTGCAACTTGGTATCTTTTTCTTAATACGTCTAAGGGGTAGATCAAGACTCCGCCGATAAAACTGGATATAGCACCTGCAGACAATTTCCATATGGGATTCGAATAGTCATGGGACGACTGATCCATGTATTCTCTTAACTTCTCGTATAAGGTGAAGTTGATTGCAACATAGGGGGCAACACCCAAGGTTGTGGGAACAATACCTTTATATAGGGCTAATATGCCCCCTTCATTTTTGTAGACGTCTACTAAAGTTTGAAATATGCTTGGCGCTTGAGCTAGCTTACCTTTGTTTAATTTTGACAAGGATGCTGTTTGAACAGTAATTCTAGCTCTAACCAAGTCCAAGGGATAAGTGACGGCCACAGATATAATACCACCAATTGATCCAGCAATCAACCTTTCGTATGCCAACAAGTCCTTGAAGCCGTCTGGTTTGTTAGCTATTATGATCTCCTTGCATTTTTCAAATACTGCAAATTGGACAGCACTATACGGAAAAATTCTAATGCAGTTTAATAAATTTCCTCTGAATAATCCCTTCCAACCTTCTTCTGTATACATTTTGAAAATAGTAGGAAACATTCCTTTGTATGCTTGATATGCTCCGGGACCTTGTAACTGTAAAAGAATCTTTGCTCTTTCAAATGGAGAAACAACCGTACGTGAGACAGCTCCCGCTATGCCACCAGCTATGAAGGATGCATTTGAATCATTCTTAATGAATTGTTTAATATTGATCACGGTGTTTGCTGGTGTTGGTAATACATCAGACATGTTCTACTATTAATATTGCATGTAATTGAATAACGCTCTTAGGTAGATCTTTCGTCGTAAGAAGAAATGAACAAAGGAATTTTAAATAAATTAGGGGTATGGCAAAAAAAGGAACTGAAATATAGATTAGATACTAAATTGAATATATTATTTATACAATACTAATGAAAATTGATATAATGCTGAAATATTTTGGAAGCTGGCTATTCGAATCTATAAATTTTTTTCACTAAACTTTTTGATCAAGTCGCGGAACATTATATTTCATTAATTACCGCCTAAGTGTAGTCTTCGTCTATAGTTATAATATTAACTGGCCCTTTAGCTGCTGGCTGAAAAAAACTGTCCGTTTGCCAAAGCAATATTCTTGATAAAATGCCGGAATATATTTGCAAACTAGCTTCTCTATGATCTATTAACCGCTCGCTATAAAAATTTAGAATTGCCCAATTATGAATTTGCGCATTTTGCTTATCAACTCTTACTTTAACGCCAGTCTGTTTGATTAGAGTTATAAAGCCTTCAATTTCGTTAACCATTAATTCTTCCGAGCCATAACTGATAACTAGACCGTACCTTGGCAATGCTTTTTTCCATAATTCAATATCTTTGCATTGACCTGGATCAAAAATGATACGTTCTTCCGCGTTGTCGCGAAGTTCACTTCCAACATAACTAGTACCCCATAACTTGAGGACTGGAACCGTTAGATAATCATCACCAATTGGCTTTATGGATGGGTTGAAAATGTTGGTTATTGGAGAAATCAATATAGCTGTAGATGGCTTTCTAAGATACGTGTAATGTGTTGCTAGTTCAGAGATTGATTTAAATGGTAACATGTGCTTTCTGGAACCAAGTATACTTTTCAAGACTAACTCAGATGGCTTACTTAAAGTTAATAATAGTGATAGGGTGAGAGTAGCACCAGTAGAATCACCAGCAATGACTAAATGGCAGTTCGGATTAGAAATTGTAGTAAGATACTCATAAGACCTAAGTATAAGACATAAATGATTGGGATATTTTTCGACCTTCTTTGGAAATTCTGGCACGAATATACCAGGATTACTAAAACCTTGTTCTAATAGATTAACCGTTAAAATCGATAAATATTCAGTATACATATGACCATTTCCCATGCCATATCCCACACCGCCGTGTATATAGAGCACTAACACATCGTGCTTTCTTTCAAGGACCCTACTCTTCGAATAAATCCAAGCGCCTTTAACATCATCAAATGTATCATCAGACCCTTGAAAATTATGGTAGATAATATCACCTAATCCATCACCAAGTTCTCGTAAGTTTCTGAATATGTTAATTATTTCAAAAATCCTACCATCAAAGAAAATTATCCCAACATCTTTCAGTTGCAAAAAACTAAAGTAATATTTTAACATTTCAGTCATAACGTATTCACAATCAGTTGCTCTTTGAGAGAATGATGACTGATAAGGAAAGGGACAGAAAAGCCTTTTAGCGAGATAAAGGTATGGAAGTTTGATAAACGTGAAATATAAATTGTCAAGATAGAACATCAACAAAGCCCGAACTCCATGATCATAAAGAATAACGAAGTACGATACTATAAAATAGAGGATAAAATCTATATGACCAAATGTTTGCATTCTTTCTTCGGTGTTTTTTTTTTTTTGATTAGTTGGTTACAAAATTATTAACTAACAAATAATTTAGCCGCCAGTTGTTGATATACTTGTACGCTATTTGTGATCGACCTACCTTATCAGCCAGTAATTTACTGCGAAAACTGTGGACTGAGACAAAAAATAATTACGAAATTCATATATTACATTATACCTAAATATACCTTACTTTTTCACAATATTAATCAACTTTATCTATAGTATATTAAAGGCCAGCCAATTAATTTAATAACCCGATAAGACTTTTTCAATACCAGAAACTAAAATATCAGCATGTTTTTCTTCGAAAACTAAGGTTGGTCTCAATCTAACTGAGGTTTCAGCACAACCACCTATGTTAATACCCACAGTCTTCATGTCATTTAAAAATTTGTTTCTAGTGGCACCATCTTCTAATGACCAAGCGATGAAAGTGGCTCTGTCTTTACCTCTTAAGTCTTGAATGAATTTAGGATACTTAGCTTGTAATTGTTCTAATTTGCTAAATAAGTAACTACCAACTTTTTGAGCCTTAGAAGGTAAGTCATGTTTAACCACTTCTTTTCCAATGGCACCAGCTAAAATCATTCTAGCTGGATCACCACACCAGGTATTGAATTGACGGTAAGCGAAATTTGGAATTATTTCTGGGTCATGGAAGTAGTAACCAGCTGATTGGAATTTCTTAGAGAAGGTGACCATATCTGGAGCAGGTGACAAGTCAAAGTGTTCATGAGCCCAAAATTTACCAGTAGCACCAACACCAGTTTGAACTTCATCAATAATTAATAATGCACCATATTTCAAGGTAATATCTCTTAAGCCTTGGAAAAATTCTTTGGAACCGTGATTATCACCACCTTCTGATTGGATTGGTTCAATCAACAAACCTGCAATTGGGGTTTCCCATGTTTTAAAGATATTTTCAACAATTTCTAAACACCTTCTGTCTTCCTCTTTGTTTTCTTCCGCATACTTGTCTAATGGATATTTATATGACGGATATTCAGCCTTTGGCCATTTGAATGATGGTAAATCTAACTTGTGAATTGGCTTAGAACAAGTAGTTGAAGCAGTAGCAAATAATCTACCGTGGAAGGCGCGTTCAAATGATAAAATAGCTAATTCTGGAGATCCTGGCGATTGATTCTTCATAACAGAATCATTTTCTTCTGCAGAAAATTCAGATGAGTAACCCCTCTTTTTAGCTTGATACCACATAAAAGCAGCCTTAAAGGCTAATTCGTTGGCATCAGCACCAGATAAACCAGACCAGATCTTATCTTGTCCCTTTGGTGCAACTTTTAATAAGTCTCTAATTATTTCTTCTGTATCCTTACCTGGAAAGTTACCAATAGCTGGTCTGTCAACGATCGCTCTGATCATCTTTTCTGATTTAGCAACTTCAATTAAAGCTGGGTTATTGTATCCCAATGGAATTGATGCAATCTGTGCATAAACATCTAAGTATTGGTTTCCATCAACATCTGCAACATAATTACCGACTGATTTCTGATAGTCAGCGACAAAATAGGCTGGTCTTGAATCGAAGACTTCACCTAATGATTTGATTTGCTCTTTCGATTTTTGTCCTGGGAAATCAGAAGTAACAACAACTGGAGCTTTTGGTTCCTCTGGAAAATATTTTTCACTAATAGACATTGTATTAACTAATGGTTATAAAAACGATGCAATGATATTTTTCATTTTGCTATTTGGGGAATCTATCGGAATTTATAGTGATCAGCTTTGGATGCTCTAGCTGATACCGCTCATCCAAATTAGGTAATACGCGCCATCAAAAAACTCTAGCGGTAAAAACTTAGAAGAGCTAACCGCATCAAAATACCATATGAAACTGCACATTAAACAAATTCAACCCATTTACAAGCGGCAAATTTATCTATGATGACAATATATATACATATCATGTATAAGAAAAGTTTGTAACTAATAACATCTTCTAAAGCAGAGAAAAGAGTTTGACCATTTCCGAAGATTTATAAGTTAGATATTAGTAAAATTAAACGCTTGTTCATTACCCTTCACCTCTACTA
Organism: Schwanniomyces occidentalis var. occidentalis; assembly: GCA_031081865.1. Lineage (NCBI taxonomy): Eukaryota > Fungi > Ascomycota > Pichiomycetes > Serinales > Debaryomycetaceae > Schwanniomyces > Schwanniomyces occidentalis. The sequence continues at coordinate 106,653 of JARYTB010000018.1, forward strand.
ATCGTCCTATTAGACCTTATAAGTTATAGTGTAATTTGTATGCTGCTTGAGAATTTGTATAAAAGACCGCAAAAATAAAGAAATGAGCGCCAGTCGTGTATCCGGAATGTTCTGTTGGGGATAAGACTTCACTGTTTCAAAGAAGCAAAATACACTCGTTTTTAGCCGCCCGGATGTCTACTAGAGAATGAATCATCGTGACTCTAAATCATCAATTAAGACTTTACAGAACTCTAGTTCAAAGTCACATGGTGAGCTAGCCCCGGAGTATGCCAATTGATCGTTTCTTGATCAGTGCTATGGACTTATCTCCGATTGTTAGACGACTGAAATGAAAAGACATAAGGAAGCTCAATTTGTGAAAAAACAATAGCGATGTCACATTGGGGATATATTTTTTCAAACTGCTATTGACCAGTTGTATATCACTACATACCTAATGCTCACTAAAAGTGTTCTGTAAACTTTAATTCTCGTCAGCTAGCTTCTTTGAATCTCACTTGTTTTGAGTATACCAATTATTGGGCTTATAAACTTCTTTCTTTTTTCTTCTTTTATCTAGAACTGTGAATAAATTAAAGAAATAACCAACTAAAGTATAGGAAAAGAGTATAGTGTTCGTTTATCTGGGCTTACCAATTATTTATCTCTGGATATATATCCGGCATTCTATATTCTTATTCTATATAACTTTTGCGGTCACATTGTTAGCGAGGCTCTCTGATGCTCATAAGCTGCAACACTTTAAATTACGCAAATAGTCTGACAATCACTAATCATAGATGCTTGTGTAATACTTGATCATAATCCAATTTTTCCCCAAGTGTTGTATAGCTAGATATATCAAAATTGGAAAATAAAAGAACTGGTTTACTGTATATCTGTTAAGAACCAGAGCAGAGTATGCAATTTATTAATGACAGCAAAAATCCACGCTTTTTCCAGTCCACACAACTTTTGTTCAACTTTTTAATTTCAATGGTGGCTTTAGAATCATGAACATGCCATGTGTTACCATGTCTCATCTTTTAGCTTTTCTTGGGAAAAGCCAATTCTAAAAAGCTGTTGGAGCTATGGTCCATATAAGGTATGCCGTCAAGTTATGTCCTGTATATATCATAAATCTCTTTAAAAAAAATAGGATAAACAGTTCTTTAACATTTAAAAGCATATCAACTTACCATATACTAGTAAGGATGTCAACCAATAATCAGGAAAATGCTAATATGGACGATCAAATAAATGGATTGGATCAAACGTCGAATAAGAATCAGAAGGTGGTCAAACATGAAACAAATAACGAGATGGAAATAAATATATATGAAATCGATAAAAGGCTTTCTGAATCGATCAATGAAAGCAACAATAACAGTAATAATGACAATACAGGACAAAATCAACATGCTAGTCACTCATATAATGAGTTAGAGCAAGAACATGTGTTGTCAGAGTCTGATGCACATAAGAGACAGAATGATAATATTGATGAATCGAGTAAAAGACAAAGAATCGAGAATGACAAGCCACAGCAAGCTGAACTTGGAGAAAATCAAACTACCAATGATGGTAATTTAGAATTAGAATTTGAAAAAGCTATAGAGAAACATCACGGCGACTTAAGTGCTTCACCTGAGGGAAATGAACCACAAGTAGAGGCTGCGCAACAACAAGCTCATGGTTCTGAACAACAGAGCCAACAAACACAGTCAAATAAAGACGATAAGCCATCAATATCAGTACAAATCAATGAGAAGGAAGATTTACAAATGATTGCAAGCGAATTGGAACAAGCAACTGAATCAAATAAAACCTCGGAGAGAAATAACGAAAAGCCTGAAAGTAGCTCGACCGAAACTGTATATCATGATGGCATAACAGTTCCCGCTAATTCAGAATTATTAAATACGAACACAGCGTTTGCAGCATACAACGCGTTATCAAGTCAACTACCTCCGTTAGCTGTGTTGGCTAATGCACATTTAGCTGCGTTGCCGTTGCCAATAATCGCACCAGATTACTTACCTCCAAGGATTCAATTGTTAATTAACACCTTGCCAACTTTGGATAATTTGTCTACTCAACTTTTAAGAATTGTTGCAATTGGACCATATCAAAAGATTGTCGATTTGGCTTCGAATCCAGATACTCCAGCGGGGGCTACATATAGAGATTTGACATCTTTATTCGAATTTACTAAAAGATTGTATTCTGAAGAGGATCCATTCTTAACTGTTGAGCATTTGGCTCCAGGTATGTGGAAAGAAGGTGATAAAACACCAAGTATGTTTAGAAATAGAGAACAGAGTATTGAATCAACGTTGAGAAAAGTCAATTTGGCTACATTTCTAGCAGCAACTTTAGGTACTATTGAAGTTGGTTTCTTCTATTTGAATGAATCATTTTTAGACATATTTTGTCCTGCTAATAACTTGGATCCTGCTAACGCGTTGTCGAATATGCATTCAAACAATATGAGTTTGCAAAGTGGTATTAATACAACAATAGGTGATAAAGTTGGTAAATTATTGAAACCCCAGGCAGTTCTATATTTAGACTTGAAAACGCAAGCATATATATCAGCGATTGAAGCTGGAGAAAGATCAAGAGAAGAAATCTTAGAGGATATTTTACCTAGTAATTTGGAAGAAATTTTGTTATCAAGAAGAGGTACCAAAGTTTTATCGCCAACTGAGTTGGATTTCATTGATCGCTGTAAATCTAGAAAAGATATTTTGTTAAATTATCCGGATGATAAAAATCTAGGCGAAGAATATGAATGGTTCGCATTCTTGAAGGACTTATTTGATTATGTTTCCAAAAATATGGGATTCTTAATTTGGGGTAAGAAAGGTAGGAATACAAGGGAGAAAATTAACCATAAAGACATTATTGAGACTCCAACTCCTCACAGTCAAGAAATATTACACTCTGCAACATCAATTCAAACTTCCTCTCCCGCTGTATTATCTTCTAATACAACCACTGAGTTAAGAAATCAAGAAATTAGTGATATCACTAGCGCTTTATTGCCATCAGAAATCCAAGAGCAGCAACTTCACCTCCGTATTAATCCAAGTTCGACGGTAAGAAATTTGCAAAGAAGACCATGGACAAGAGAAGAGGAAAAAGCATTAAGGCACGCCTTAGAATTAAAGGGTCCACTGTGGTCAACTATCTTAGAATTATTTGGTAATGGTGGTAAAATATCTGAAGCTTTAAAAAATAGAACCCAAGTTCAATTGAAAGATAAAGCAAGAAATTGGAAAATGTTCTTTCTAAAAAGTGGTTTGCCAGTACCAAATTATTTGCAAAAAGTTACTGGTGATCTTGAAAGAGATGACAGGCTGAGAGCAAACAAAAGAGCTAATAGAAATAGGAAGACTTCTGCTGCTCCAGTTCCCAATCCTACTCATAAGAAGTAAAAATTATCCGTGGCTGCTGTATTATGGCAATGTTCCAATGATTTACGGTCAATATCCCGCTATTTTCGTAAATCTCGTACTTACATATAGCAGTTATTTTAAGAAGATGTGAGATATTAAAGATTATTTCACTTTAATACTGTGATAATGTATTAATCAAACACACAGATATGTCATATGAATAACCTTGAAGAGATTATAGGTTTTACATATGGATGTCAATCCTTGTATATCAAGAGTGTTGTGTGAATTTTCATTTATCTTCCCGATATACGTTACTGCAGATGTGTTAATTGATTTTGTGTCATGCTAATTTATTTACTGAACCAGATGTGATATCTAGCAACCCTTTATTTTTACTTTAAATAATAGGAAATATTAATTGGTATTATTTATTATAAAGGTTTGTGGAATCTTTTGGATTTTTTTGTTTCAAATGCTTCTTCAATATGTCGCAATATAATTCAATGCAATCGGAGAATATTCAAAAGAAAATATTATTAGTTAGACAAGAAGCAAAAACATTATATAATGAAGTTGAATTGATTCGTCATCGAATCCAAGATACAAATTTAAGTAAATATTCTGAAAGAATAAAGTCATTACCTAAAAATTTTTCGAATTTAAAGCTATATAATACATTAAGGGGCCATCAAAATAAGATTGCTAAAATAAAATGGAGCTATGATTCATCAAAGGTTTTATCAGCAAGTCAAGATGGGTATATGATTATCTGGGATGCTGTCACTGGGTTTAAAAAGCATGCAATAACTTTGGAAAATCAATGGGTTTTGACTTGTAGTTATTCGCCGAATGGTAAATTGGTTGCATCTGCTGGTTTAGATAATGCATGTACTATATACAAAATAAAATTCGATACTTATGATGCAAACAATTACTCAAGCGGCTATGAAATGTTAGGAAACTTTTATCAGTCGATCCAGTCAGTGTTTAAAGGTCATACAGCATATATATCGGATTGTGAATTTGTCAATGATAGTTCAATAATTACTGCCAGTGGAGATCTGACTTGTTCAATGTGGGATATAATTAAGGGCAATAAAGTGAGAGATTTCATTGACCACTTAGGTGATGTATTGTGCTTAAGTAAATTTCCAAACAATGAATTGGAAGGTCCATTATTTTTATCTGGTTCATCCGATGGTTATGCTAAAATATGGGATATGAGATCGAGGTCTCCGGTTCAAAACTTCTTTATTTCACATAGTGATGTCAATTGTATTAAAAATTTTCCAGATGGCAATGCATTTATAACTGGATCAGATGATGGACTAATTAGATTGTTTGATTTAAGATCTGACTGTGAAATATCAAACTATTGGTTGCAATCGCATTTCAAAAATTTGGATCCCTTAATTAATCAGCAACAAAATTTCCATAATAATACATCAAGTCCTTCGGATCAATTTAGTTTGAAAACTTTAAGTGTTTATTCAACTATCGATAATCCTGGTGTCTTATCAGTTGATTTTAGTAAGAGCGGTAGATTAATATATTCATGTTATTCAGAATATGGTTGCTTAATATGGGACACTTTAAAAAGCGAGATTGTTGGATCGATTGGGAATGATCATATGAATAAAATTAATCAAGTTAGTGTAAGTCCTGATGGATTGGGTATTGGGACAGCTTCGTGGGATTCAACTATTAAAATTTGGTCAGTATAGAAGCAGATATAAATGAAATTTTCTGATGCTTCATTTTCTTCACTTAAATTTTGTTCAATTTTTGATTTTAGTTGCTGAAAGATTTTTGTTTGTCGAATGTATTAAAATATTATGCTCTTTGTATTATTCTCTTCCATTTACTATATATTATTCTTCATGTGTTTAAGACATTTTTATTAATACATAGATAAGATACAAACACTATAAAAATGAAAGAATAATAAGATAACCAATGAAAACACCTCAAGCTTCACCAGTATGCTTTTTGACGTAATCCCATAAACTTTTCAATAAAGATTCTGGTAAAGTATATAAATCCATTGTGAATTCACCATTATCAACATCATTCTTAATATTCATTTCATTGGTTCTATTGTCTGTTACCATTTGAACTATGACGATTAAATCATCCTCATTTAATTTTGTTAAACCATTAGCCAATTTTTCCAAGTCAATACTTCCTTTGAATGCATTGCCATTTGAGGTTTTAGATTTTTTCAATTTACTATTTAAATCGGTATCATTTTTACGTTTATTTGTTAAATCTTCTGTATTGTTAGGTAATGGACCACTTTCCAATAATAATTTATTTAACGTTTGATTCTTATTAACCGGGATCGAAATGGTATGGTCAATTGTATACTTTTCTTGCAAGAAATTTAAATCATGATTAAACTTTCTTTCCCCTTGTTTGCCACTTAACCCGACTAGATGGACTGAGATAGGTATATCAAATTCACCCCATCCTTCTTCTTCAACCCTGAATGGCTGCTGCTTTAAAGTTCTTGTTGGGTTAGCAAATGTTGGATGCAATGAATAAGTTACTTTATCTAAAATATTGGCAGGTATTTCATTACCTGATTGATCTAACATTGAAATTTGAATCGACCATTGTCTCATTGGATAATTTTCAACTGGAGGTAAATCTTTTAAAATATGTTGCTCCGTTGTAATTCTAATCGTTCTTTTAACCTCAATACTTTGTTAGTAACCGATCAACACAAGAAACAAATATTAACAGTCTACTTACTTCCGACATTATGATACAATCGATGGTATAATATTTAATTTGATTAGATTGATTAGTATAGTTATATAATTTAAATAAAATCCTATATACCTAGGTTTCAAGTTTAACTTCATCCGTCAACACAAAGAAAAAAATTACACAAAAATTGTAAACTACTAGAATCTATTCAAATCTAGAGCCAAACTAAAAGAAATAATATACTAGGTATAAACAAGGCTGTTAAACCTAAGCTGTTGGAACCAGAGAGGTAATTTATTGTCCTATTATTCGTAATGACTCCATCAAAGGTTTTGCTCATGTTTAAAATTTTGTTCGAAGGAGAATTGATGGTCTTTGTGAGAGTTGAAGTTGAAGTTGAAGTTGAAGTTGAAGTAGAGGTACTTAAATAAGTCGATAACTTTGAAGAGGATGAGCTGTATGGAAGCTGGGAACTTGGAGTATGAAGTGGTTGTGATGGCTTAGAGGATGCGATGGTATACACTCTTGTTAAAGTAATTTTTGAAGTCTTCTTTGAGCGGAGAGTTTTGGAAGATATGGAATAACTTTTTGAGTTGTTTGAGCTCGGCAATCTACCAGCTGATACCCCTTTTGTATATGACATCGTGGATGATGGAGTCACTTTCAATTTTGGTAGATCAAGTGATGAAAGAATTGATCTGCTTGAATGAGTTAGGAAACGAGCTGGTGATGAATGAACCGAGAGAGATGTTGAAATACCTTTGGCAGACGAATAAGCCTGAGAGGAAGCTGTGAAATCAACCGTTGGATTTTTTGAATTCGTGGTTGCGGTAAAATCAATCAGCTTACTTGTAATAGTATTGGTTGAACGAGTCACGATTATTGAAGGGATATTATTAGGAGATGTAACCAGCGGCGAATATGCGTCGATTTCAGGGGATAAATATAAATTAGTACCACTCGATGAGACCAAAGAAGTTGTTTGAATAGGCGCATCTGAGTCACTGTTTGATACAGTAGTTGATATTTGATCAGTTGAAGGTGGGTCCATTTCAATCAACCAATTGGTAGAATGTACCGGCGTCTTGTCAATAGCTAGGCTACTACTTGAAGTTTTTGCATCCTCAACCAGCGAAATTCCTTCAAACCGGTGAGTTGTAGAAGAAACTGAACACGAGGTATCAGTTTCCTTGCCAATTATTAAAATGCCATCATTATCAACATTTAGATTGTATTTGTGAGATGGAACTGGCGGTTCACTATATATAGATGTAACCGGTTCTAACTTCTCGGTTGAGGTGTGTGAAAGCCCTAACCATGTAGATGTGGTAACAGGTATGGCAGATTGAGTAGTGGGAGGAGTATGTGATATTATAGTTGCTGATGGGTCTAAAGACACACTGGTCAGATTTTGTAATCCAGCACTTTCCTTCAATATTTCGGATGTCTTAACTAGTAAACTGTTCAGTGGTAAGTCATGAACCATGCTTGAAGTAGTTATTAAAGGCGATGTTGGGTTGTCTTCTAAGTCTTCTTCTAAGTCTTCTTCTAAGTCTTCTTCTAACTCCTCTTCCAATTCTTCTTCCAATTCACAGCCATCAGTATCGGTGAGAGTCTCGTTATCAGCATCATCATTAGTATCACAGTCGATATCAGTATCCAGATCAGTATCGACATCGACCTCGGCCACAGTCTCATTAGTAGTATTCAAAACGTCGGAGCTTGGAGATTCCACTATTGTACCGCTCTCAACTGGCGCATAGGGCCAGAACACTGTTTTTTCAATGGTCTTCGTTATTGTTCGATATACCGTGAAACTTTGGGAAGACGAAACTGATAGATTTACTATGTAAAACAATACAATATAGTGTAATAGAATCATGGTTATCTAACTTAAGGATTCCTTTGTAAAAAAGAATTGATGGTTAAATATATTTATTTGCCTATTTGCAACTCCACAAACAAAGAAATTTATCTAAAATTTGAGGTTGAGCGAGCTTTCACAGATATACACATTTACTCTGGAAAACTTAGTATAAAAGCTCTATTCTCCCTCGAATATATACAAGACTCTTCAAACCATATCTAGTTCAACTCACATTCTGAACTCATTTCTTAAATACTTCCTTATACACCTGAGGGACTAAAGGCTTAAGTAACTCCGGTGAGGTTCTCCATTCGCCAGCCAATTCTTTCAGCATCATCTTGAAAACCTTATTCATCTCAACTTGGTCCTCGTTTTCTTTCAAACTAACCAAATAGTCTTTCAATTTCTGTCTGAGTTCTTCAGTCGACGCTACTGGTAACTGTGACAAGTATTTCCTGATAATATATATTTCCTGATGCTCGACCTCCGCCAAGTCTTTCCTATTTTGCTTGTTGTATTCCTCAAGCGAATTTTGTCTTTGTTTGATCATCTTATTAAATGTTTTGAATAATGCAAACTCGTTTTGTAATGAACCATCAATCTCATTGTCTTTTATTGTAGATATTATTAACTTAATCGTATTCTTCTCCACATTTTTTTTGTTCAACATAGAGGCTTTTAAATCTGATTTAATTAGCTTGATAGCATTGTTATAAGCAATACTAGATTGAAATCTCCGAGAGACGACATTGATTGATTGCCTAAACATTGTTCCACTCTCAAAACTGGAAATAAACCAGCTATATGTGGCCATCGTCAGGTTTGTAGAAAATCTTTCTCACTAACCTCGTTGTCGCACCGAATATGTTGGCCGATCCCCACCACAGTTCTTAGCGATTCTAGCCATCATAGTATGGCTTGTTTTCATGCTGATGCTAAGTTAAAAGCTTAAACCACAACAACAATGGCTATGCAACTATAGATTCTAAAGACCAGTTAGCATTATATAAAGTATTTTTATTCCTGGCCAATTAATTCCCTCAAGCAGAGTAAAATCTTTAGTAGATTGGAAGGGGCAGAACAGGTAGCAATAGTTCCAGTTATCTATAGATCTACACAACGCTAATACCGTTCTATCTATTTTATATTCCTTATTTGCACTTAACTATACTTAGTTTTAAATATACTCTGCTTAAATATAGTTGAAGAGTACGCCTATTGAAGAAAAGGTAAGAAAGTGTCATTCGGTTTCCAGTTTAGCTTGAGAGATACTAGAAGCATTTGCCTAGACGTAGGTATATGTACCTTAGTGTAACCATTAATCAGCTTTAAGGGTCTGGTATTTTGTCAAAAAGTAGTTAAAACGGATATAAGAATATTTTATAAATAACTGTTGAAACAAATTAGATTCTTCTGGTGGTAGCTTTTTTTTATTATTGGTTAACAAATAATAGTGGTAGGATAGGAATAGGAATTAGGATGAGTCTAATTGAACATGTTCTTAACAATTCCCATCAGTATTTAAAAAAATCCAAGTCCACAAATTGTGTAAATCATGAACAAGCTGTTGCTCCAAGATCTTATTCTGGGGACGATATATCAATGCATCTATCTAACAAAATTGGCTTGAATGATTTTTTTCTTAGTTCAGTGTCATTGGACTCCAATTATTCAGCAGCAGCTACTATTCCAAGCAATGAGCAAAGCTGGTTGGAATTATTCAATGATCGTTTGGAAACACTACCAGGTCATTCAAATATTTATAAGATTACAGCAGTTGATGCGCTTAGTGATTTATTAGATTATTATTACAGTATTGAAACTAACAAGTTAACGGTGGACATGTTTCCTTATTTGCACGGTTTAAATAATGTAAAGCAAAGGATATTCTTTAATGAGGATGTTGATTTAATTTATCTTGATTCACTTAGCTTAAATGACAGCAAGGTAAAGAAGTTTAGCAAGCCAATCGAATTGCCTAAATCAACTCATTTCAATTTAATGATCATAAATGCAATTGAAAATTCTAGCAATAATTTGTTGAATTCAATAAATCTACATGATGTATTGATTCCCAAGTCGATTAATTTTAAATCCACAAACATAATAGAGAAGGCTACAAGCAATTATGAGTATTTCAACTATGTGAATAGAACTTCATATAACTTTAATGAGAGACTAAACAATCGAAATTATGCAATTCAAGCAAAGTTATTGGCTCCTTTATCACATTTTCTAATATACAATACTGATAATAACTTTCAATTGAATTTAGATACTGCTGTATTAATAAATCAATTATCCGATAACAATAAAAGTATTTATATCGTTGATATTGATTGGGATTTAATTGATAAAAGGTATATTGAAACTGATGATAAGACGTATCCAGTTCAACAAATTAGAAATAAACCTTTCAGTTGTAAGTTATTGAAATGGGAGCAGAACTTAATTTGGAAATTGAATTCAATGAAATGGTGTTTTAAAAATTGCTGTTTAGGTAATATCATTGATTTTAGTAACTTATTGAAAGAATCATCAATAAAGCATAGCTTCAAATTATTCGTTAACTGCCATGAGTATGCTTCATTCCCGTCTTTAGATTCGATAAAAAATATTTTCAGAGACTTAAAAAACAATTCATTAAAGGACCATTATTCTATAGAATTTCCTACTTCAGGTTCAATAAACCTTTTGACACTCACTGACGAAGAAGTTTTAAGTTTCTTATATTGCTTAAAACTAATTTATAGTTTAACTGAGCGTTTTAATGAGAAAGTGTTCATTTTTTCATTTGATGGATTCTCCGGTTTATCTTTATTGGTTTTAGCATATGGTATATTATTAACCGAAGATTCAGTTGAACATGTTATTTTACGTTTGTTAGGAGACCCTCCGTTAAATTCGCCAATTCCTTCAAACAATTTAAGATTATATTTCTTCAAAAGTGATTTGCTTCTTTTAAAAAAATTTGAAAACCTTATTTCATACATAAAAAATATCAATCTGAGTGACGAGTTTGAATTAATTGGCTCTTTATGTTATGAAGAATTTAACAAATATCATAATAAGATTTTAAGAGACTCCACATCTCACTTAAAATATGATTGGTTTAATTTGAGTAAAGATAATAATTTTCCATCAAAAATTTACCATAATCTCTACTTAGGTTCAGTAGATCATGCATCTTCATTCACACTATTAAAGTCGATTAATATCGATAAAATTATATCAATTGGTGAAAAGCCCAATTGGTTTAATCAATTAAAAGTTTCATTTGATTTTGAATTACACCCTAAGTACAACGTTATTAATCCAATCTTTACCTTTAATGATGGATCATCAAAGATTTATGAAATCACATTATCTGGTAAAAGGATTTTAAAAGGATATCCAAATTTGAAGTCAATTATTTATATCTATAATTTAAAAGATGACGGAAAGGACTCCATTTTGCCATTATTGATTGATTGCCCTGAACAGATTCAATCAAAGTTCTTGATCAATCCAAATTTAAGGAACTTAAAAACACTAATCCATTGTAGAATTGGAGTTTCGAGATCAGCTTCCCTAGTGATAGCTTCAGCCATGAAATTTCACAAAATGAATCTATTAAATGCTTATTTGTTTACCAGAGTTAAAAGATTTATTATTATTATTCAACCTAATTTAAAAATTTTTTATGAACTATATTTATATGAAGAGTTCTTAAAAATAAAAAGAACCTACAGTTGGTGGGTTATTTGTAAAGAAATACATAAACTAAACAATCATTATATTGAAGGATGATACAAAGCAATTTATTTTAGAGTCGCTTCTTACAATAAATTTATATAGGTTATTGATATTTAGCAATAAAACCATAAATAGTTATTAGATACGATCCAAATGGTATTTTGTATCGGCTGCATATGGCCAGTCCATTCTACGGATATTCAAAACTTTAAATCTTTCATCTGAAAGAATCTGGTAGGATCTACGCGATGCTAGATCATTAGCATCAATACACAATTTGACAGTAATATTGACATTATCCTGATAGCTTAAAAAAGTTCTTCTAAATCACCGTAGGAAACCCCTATACTCCTATATTCTCCTCCAATTACTACTTTTCTAGTTTACAAACCTCTAGATAGATCTCGGCGGCCCTTACAGTTGGTTTAGCTGCGTGGCTCATCTAACATATCCAAAAGCCCCAACTTTATATCTATTTTATCCTTCGATGGCAGACTATGGGCGCTTTTCCTAATATCTATAATATTCCATACTCAGTTTATTTGTTCTGTGCCTAATTACAACTATATACTTACTTGACATCGATAAATGTAACCAGAATCTGCCAGTTTTCTGGAAAAATCCTCAGGTCATTCACTCGTAGTCTCGTAGTCATGTCAAGAACACAGAATGAAAATCCCTAAATTCCAGCATTGTAAAATAAGCATCTACTCTTCGAGTAAGCCTCTCATTCATCGAAAAACAAACTATCCAATTAATGTTCACCATGCTTCTTATCTATATTCTTCTGCAATGACTACAATGTGTAGATCTAAAATTCCGATTCTCGGAGACGGATAGTTTTCGCAATATTTGTTTCTAATGTTGACTATAGAGGCTAACGCACCTCTACCACATCTGCTATCCTAACTTCACTTTCCTTTTGCGATGATCCTACATTTGACTTACGTTTAAACATTAGTCTCCGAATACTTCCCCCACTTCCAAGATTGTCAAATATCTATCGCTAGCAGCAGAGTTGTCAGCGATCTGGTTTCTCGTTCTTTTTTCAAATTGGTCTCTGGTCTGCGCACCATTATGCCAACCTTTTAAATAATCCTACACTCTTTACATACATCACCAAGTCCCTACTGACTTCGCTCACTTTACAAATTGCACCCTAGCCAATATAGCTGTAATACGGGTGACCTGAATACGAAACTCGAATATATCCTACTACAGTACATGTGTGCCCTGCGCATACAACTGGGCTACGCATAACCCCGGTTCACAATAAGTCAAATGTAGGAACATCGCAAAAGGAGTCCCACCACAAAATATTCCCACCGAACACATCCTCTACTCTTACTATCCTGTCGCATACAACTACGACTCCAAGACACGGTGCCCTACATAAAAGAACTAAAGATGATTTGATATAGATAAAAAATAATAGTCAGTCACATGAAATTGGAAGCTTTCATATGTAATACAACCGACATTAAGCCGTGGCCCGAACTTTTTACTGTGCTCTCGTTTGACTACAGGCAGAGAGGACAGGCAAAGCATCCAAAAAGGCCGGAAGCCCTACGACCTATTGCGGACTATCCACTAGAGAGCTTCCTCCGGATACTAGTTTTGTGTAACGACCGTTAAAGGCAACCTGTTGCTCCGATATCATTGGTTAGAGATTGCAAAATGAATCATCTGATGAAGGGCTCGTAACAAAACGATTGAATTGATGCCAAATTTCTTTTTTTCAGTAATAGATGAATCATACTATTAAGCTATTGGTAAGGGGTTCGCTTCCTCCGATGCATGGAGATCAGAAAACTACTATATAAAGTAATTCAAAAGTAATTCAAATCACTTTTTTTCAGAAATCAGAAAAATTTTCAGATTTTTTTTCATATTACTAAGAGACAATAGAAATAGATAGATATTAAAAATGGTCTTACCTCACGAACCTGAATTCCAACAAGCTTATAACGAGTTAGTCTCAGCTTTAGAAGAATCTACTTTATTCACCGAAAAGCCAGAATACAAGAAAGTCATCCCAGTTGTTTCAATTCCAGAAAGAATTATCCAATTCAGAGTCGCATGGGAAAACGATAACGGCGATGTTGAAGTCAACAACGGTTTCAGAGTGCAATTCAACTCTTCTTTGGGTCCGTACAAGGGAGGATTAAGATTCCACCCATCGGTCAACTTGTCCATCTTGAAATTCTTGGGATTTGAACAAATCTTTAAGAACGCCTTAACCGGTTTATCCATGGGAGGTGGTAAAGGTGGTTGTGATTTCAACCCAAAGGGCAGATCAGACGGTGAAATTAGAAGATTCTGTGTTGCATTCATGAGACAATTAGCCAGATACATTGGAGCAGATACTGATGTTCCTGCCGGTGACATTGGTGTCGGTGGTAGAGAAATCGGTTACTTATTCGGTGCATACAAACAAATGCAAAACAACTGGTATGGTGTTTTGACCGGTAAGGGTTTAACTTGGGGTGGTTCATTGATTCGTCCAGAAGCTACCGGTTACGGTGTCGTTTACTACGTTGAAAAAATGATCGAAAAAGCTACCAACGGTAAGGAATCTTTCAAAGGTAAAAGAGTTGCAATCTCTGGTTCCGGTAACGTTGCACAATACGCTGCCTTAAAGGTTATTGAATTAGGTGGTATCGTTGTTTCTTTATCCGACTCTAAAGGTTCAATTGTTTCTAAGAATGGTATTGTCCCTGAACAAGTTCTTGAAATTGCTGCCGCTAAATTAAAATTCAAATCTTTAGAAGAAATTACTAAAGAATCTGTTAAGCTCTTCTCTGGAGAAAACTCAGTTGAATACTTAGCTGGTGTTCGTCCATGGGCTAAAGTTGGCCAAGTCGATGTTGCTTTACCATCTGCCACCCAAAACGAAGTTTCTGGTGAAGAAGCTAAAGCTTTAGTTGAAGCTGGTTGTAAATACATTGCTGAAGGTTCTAATATGGGTTCTACTAAAGAAGCCATTGATGTTTTCGAAGCCAACAGATCCAATAACGTCTGGTACGCTCCAGGTAAGGCCGCCAACTGTGGTGGTGTTGCTGTCTCTGGTTTAGAAATGGCCCAAAACTCACAAAGAGTTCAATGGTCTGCTGAAGAAGTTGATGCTAAATTAAAGAACATCATGTACACTTGTTTTGACAACTGTTACGATACTGCCATCAAATACTCTGCTGAAAAGAACGCCGATGGCTTACCATCTTTATTAAAAGGTGCTAACATTGCTGGTTTCATTAAGGTCGCCGACGCTATGTTCGATCAAGGTGATGTTTATTAGATTTAAGGTCATTGTAAATTTTTCAGTTCTCTATAATTGATTTTGTATGTGTATATTGGTTTCGTTGAAGATTTAACAATTTATAAATAGTCTTAGTATCTTGATAACTTTGTATTTTAGGTGCGTCTTGTAATATAACATACATTTATTTCACTATTCTATGCTAAAATTGGTTAGATTTAGTAGCATTATAAATATAGGGAATTCTTCATATTCCGTCAGCCAATATCGAATTGTATTTTTATTATTGTTCATATTCAATAGCTTATTAGGATTGTTTGATAGTAAGTATTGTGCGTGCAATACAGTTGAAAAATTACCTATACATCCAACGAAATCTAAACTATATCATATTTATACTATAGATTTCTAATATATATTATAGATATTAGCATAATCATGTCTGTTAATTATGGTCAGCCACATCTTGTGGATGTTCCAGTGACAGATTTAGATGATATGGAAGACGATATAATATTCAATGAACAACATGGAGCTTATCAGCCAAGCAATTTAGAATTGGATAGTTTGGACTATGAATATAGAAAGAATGACAAGAAGCCTTGGGGTATAATAGATAAATTTAAATCAATCTTTGGATCAGAGTCACGTAATGAAAACAGTTATGAAATGGTGAGTACTGGAACAGGGGATGCCGATAGTTTTGAAATAGAAGATGAAGAAGAGTCTGATGAAAGAGATATTGATCTTAGAGATTATAAAATTAGGTTATTGAATAGAAAACTCAAAAAGACAACAAGCTTTGTAGTCTTTATGATGGTATCCTTGGTACTACTTATACTATATTTTACAAGATATTCAGCAAGAAAGACTATATATGTTAGCTCTACTGGAAAGAAAATATTATCAAATTCTACCCACGACTTTTATCCTACCACTATAGTCATTTCGTTAGATGGGTTTCATCCTCATTATATTAATTCTCATTTAACTCCGACATTACATAACATGATACTTAATGATTATGGTGCACCATATATGACGCCAAGTTTTCCTTCTAGCACTTTCCCTAATCATTGGACCCTCATAACTGGTTTATATCCCTCAGAGCATGGTATTGTTGGTAATACCTTCTACGATCCAAAGTTAAAGAAACGGTTTATTAACACAAACCCCAAAATTGGTGGATTGGACCCCAACTTTTGGAGAGGAGGAGAACCAATTTGGACTACTGCTTTCAAGCAAGGAATTAATTCAGCGGTTCACATGTGGCCTGGTAGCGAAGTTCCGGAAGTTGGTATTGGTGGTGGCCCATTAGAAGTTGATAAATACAATGGATCAGAGTTATTATCCTCCAAAGTTGATAAGGTTATGAAATGGATTGATAGAGAAAATATTAATAAGAGACCAGAATTGATCCTAACTTATGTGCCAACTATTGACCAATTTGGTCATAAATATGGTATAAGTGGTAGAAATTTAACTGATGCTTTAACTTATGTTGATGATTTCATTAGTCTAACGAGAATCGAAATTGATAGAAGAAATTTATCAAATATTGTAAATTTAATAGTTGTTAGTGATCATGGTATGGCTCCTACTTCAAAAGATAGATTATTATATTTGGATGATTTGATTGATTTAAAAAAAATTGACCATATTGACGGCTGGCCATTGTTTGGTTTACGGCCTCGAAATGAACATTCAATTGATGAAATAGCAACTGAATTGAAATTGAATTTTGAAAAATTAGATTCAAATTTAACAAAAAATTATAAAATTTATTTAAGAGAAGATTTACCAAAAGAATGGGAGTTTGGTGGACTAATGGATGACCATAAATTTAATTATAGACTTGCACCAATTTGGATAATCCCAAATGTTGGGTATTCGATAACAACTCATCAACAAATGGAAGATAATAAATATGATTATAAACCAAAAGGAGTTCATGGGTATAATAATACTGAACTATTAATGAGAGCTGTATTCTTAGGCTCCGGGCCCTATTTTAATCAAAAATTAAAATCAACTAAAAAAGTTAAGCCATTTAGCAATATTGAAGTTTATAATTTAATCTGTGATACATTAAATTTAATTCCTTCACCAAACAATGGTACTAGAATAAGTGTAAATTCTGTTATTTCAGATAATAATGCATTACCCGATAATTGGACTGACCCACTAGTCTATCCTGACTTGCCGTTTGCAACTGATCATATAGTTAAGAACTCAACTTATGATTTACTATGGAAGGAAAAGCCCTCAAGTTCAGAGTTAGCTGCTTTATCTATGAGTACAAATAATAATCCTTACGAATCATTAATCTCTGAGGAATCAACATTCTCATCAATTAAAACTGTAAGCTTACCGGAGCCGACAGATTTTGAAAATCCAGAACCTACTAAAGGATCAAGTGATGAAAAAGATGATGCTGATGTAGTTGATGATTCTGATGCTAATGATGATAATACTTTATTAGATGAAATTATCGAAAACATGGAAGATACAATTGAGGAAGCGACGGATAGAATAGACGAAACATTTGCAGAGTCTCTCGATAAAGTTTCAAACTGGTTCGGTAATCTTTTAAATACATATGAGCAAGATACAGATAAAGAAGATAAAAATGAATAATTGTTCGTTTGTTTTTAATAATGTTCCTATATACATTTATGTGTATATTCTTGATTATACACCACTAAATAGCTATTTAATCGGTTATATTTTCGTTAAGAGAATCTGAAATGTATTGTAGAGCTGGAAAAGTGCTTGGAATATCGATCAGGAACGATCTATTTTGAACCAAAGGTGAAGCTCTTAAAAAGGGCGAGTTATTATGAATTCTGCTAATCGAAGACTCAGGATCTGAAAAATCTTCAATTGAATCGAATGAATCTCTGGCTGCCACTGGGCTCAATGATGCACTCTTCTTGAAGTTTTTAGGTCTTGGTATAACTGTGTCATCTGAACAGTCTTGGCATATTCTAATAATTAAATCTTTTGACAAATTCGAAAATGGTTGTGATCTTATAACATTAGACCAATTTTGCTTAATGATTTCAATAACTTTGCTTATAAATATTGTTTCATTTGAAATCAATAAATTTTTCCACAAATTTAACAATACTTCAATTGATGAGTCTGAACAACTAAATAACCTTTCTTTAAAATCATTTAACTGATTAAATAATTGAAACAAGACAAGGCACCTTAAATCAGAAAGCTCATATATATTTGACAAGATCAATAAGCCTGAATAGTCAATAATGGAATAGGGTGGATTAATAAATTCATTGAATTCAATAGAACCAGTATATAAATAAAACACTAAACCCTTTACCCATAAATAAGGTTCTGGTATTAGCATTTTGTTTGAAACCGTTTCATTCATCCCACTGCTTATAACTCTTTGAAAATGCGGCCATCTAGCTAATAAAATTGATTTATGAACTTTAATTGATTTAAACATATCTTTATTGTTAGAATAATCTAAATCAGCTATATTATTATATTCCAGCTTCTTTTGTTCGTTGATAAAAGTAATGATTTCAAAATCAGAAAACCTTTCATTAGTTAGAATCGCTTTGAAATCATTAATTAATGACATAGATCCATTTATCGACTTATTGTCCGATTTCGTGAATTGAGATATTGGTATACCAAATTCTGATAAATGGAGTTGAAGCAAGCTGCAAAGCTTAGTGTCAACGGCAACTTCATTGCCATTTTCAGCACTGGCATCCAGTAAGTCTTCATGAAAAGCATCGCTCGCCAATTCATTATTAGTGTTAATATCAGCACTTCTAATTGTTGTACGTCTGCTTTGATCTGAACTTTTAACAAAATGACCTAAAAGAAATAAGGAACCTTCAGAAATAAAAGCCTGTTTCCAAATATAATTAGTGATATCTTGCTCATTGTTCCTTTTAAAATATAAGTCTAAGTTCTTCAGATTGAATAAATGAGTAAATTGAAATTCATTTAAATCAAAATATGATATATTAATTTCTTTTGAGTTTGAACTCCACAGGGGTAAGCAAATATCCAATTTAATGGACGAATTAGTTATAGTATCTAGAAAAATTCTCTCACAATCACTTGGTATGTACGAATGCTCTGACTTATCAATTTCACCTAAACTATCAATATTTTCATCATTGTCTTCACCATAATTCCTAAATGCTCTAAAGCTAAATTTTGGTTTTTGCAAAATTGAAATTTCTCCGATACTTTGGTCGTTGAAATTATAAAATATTATTGAATCTTTCACATGGTTCATATCTTTATCTAATCCTCCGAAGGAGTATAATTTGTTGTCATATATAGTGATAAAATGGTCAAATCTAGATGCAAATTCAATTGGACCATGCCAAGTTCCGGAAACTAGATCATAGCAATATAAATCATTTAGTGGAGTTGAATTAACTAGTCCACCACTTAAGTAAATTTTTGTACCATCAGGAGATAAACAACAAGCATGACGGGAACGCGACGACGGTGCATTGTTCAAAGCAAATTTGGGTGGCCCAATCCATTTTTTGTCATAAATGTTATAAATCATCATTAAATTATCCTTTCTAAATGTTGAATCATCCAGCGGATCCAACAGGGTAGAGCCTATAGGTTCAGGAAATTCATCGCATGGAATTCCACCAAACACCAAAATATTACCCTGACCAATGTAAACAGCCAGCTGGCCCTCCCTATAAAGCCCTAAATGTTTATCATCAACTTCCCAGGTCTTTGTTTTCAAGTTCAATAGATAGGCATTACTATCTAAATTATCCATTTCATCGAAACCACCATACAAAAAAATATAATCGGTTCCTATACAGGGGACAATAGTAGATTTTACATTGTAGATAGGAGAATCTCCCTTTAAACTATAAATGTTTAAACCATCCTGTCTTCTATGACTAGTCATAGCTTTATCTAATCTCTAATCGCTGCACTACTGATAAGGTATGAGTTTGTTATATGAGGAGGTAAACCTTTTTTTAATGATTACGCAGAAATGGTTAATTCATATGGGACTATCAAATACAATGTTTGTGATTGATACAGTAAGTGCTAGTAAGTTGGATGGACTATTAGTTTGTTACAACCATTCTACAAGTCTACAAGAGATTTCCCTTCACAAGAAACAACTAAATAGTAAGAGTCACGTGTATTCTGTTTCTCCATACATAGAGATACTTTAGAATTGCAATCCTATTAATCTACCAGGTCTCATATGGATCCTTGTCAAACTTGCTGATATTAACCTCAGCATCTTCGGGTAACTCCTGTTCCAATTGCTGTTTGATAATCTTCAAAAAAGCTCTCTCTGTATTGGAATGATTGCACACGATGACTGATGAACCAGATTCTGTGAAGTATAATGCTTCATGATGGGATAATTCACCAGTGTAATATAAATCAGCCTCAACACCTTTAAAAACGGAACCTCCTGAGCCAGCACAAATGGCAATTGTGCTGATCTGATGATCTTTACCTTGACCTCCTGCACTAGCGACCTGAACATGAGATAAACCCAAATTGTGTTTAACGTTGTCAACTAGTTTTGATAACGAAACCGGTTGGGCCAAAGTGACTAATCTTCCCATACCGCATCCTTCTTCGTTCTGGTCCGGTTGAATGGCTTCTCTGAAAGTCTCGTTCAAATCTTTTGAAATACCATCAGCTAGGAAATCATTGACACCGCCCTTGGCACTATCAACGGCTGTATGCGGCGAGTATACACTGATGTTGTTCTGTATCAATTTGATTAATGACCTTTGTTGTGAATCATTGGATGTAATTGACTTCAAGCCTCTAAAGATAAATGGGTGATAAGCCATTATAATATTTGATTTGCTTTGAATGGCCTCGTCAGCGACGGACTGAGTTAAATCAATTGTCAATAGAACACGAATCGTATCCGTATAAATGTCTTCAGATGCAGCATCGACTAATAATCCTGTGTTATCCCAAGTTTTATCAGCTAGCCTAGTTGGATAAAATTTTTGGACTTTCAATTCAGTTAGTAATCCTTACAGTGCCCTCCTAAAGTTCCAGCTGAATATACTTACTAGCTCTGACAGCTGTTTTGACTGCATTCTTCGACATTTTCTTATATATAAGATAGAAGAGTGAAAAGTAAAAAAGTAAATATAAGAATAAATGTTAAAGTATCTTTCGAAATGTTGTGAACAAATTAGTTAATAGCAAGGAAACTTTGTTGCGCTTCTGTATACAGTACACACTTTGTTTAACTGTATAATGAAGTTAGACAATGAAAAAGAAGAAAGTAAACCGATATCACGAACAGTCTATTAGTAGTTTCCTAATAGTCATTTCAAATACTATTGAAGTTCGATAAAAGTATAGTGATATGGGAAATAAAAAAGAATGCGCAAACCCGGAATCGAACCGGGGGCCCAACGATGGCAACGTTGGATTTTACCACTAAACCATTTGCGCAATAGTAATTGCCCCCTGCCAGAATTGAACTAGCGACCTTTGCATTACAAGTGCAACGCTCTACCACTAAGCTAAGGAGGCCTGTTTCTTGCTATGCAGTGAGTTTGTATATCCCAAGATATTTTATTTAAAAGATTGTAGAATTTTAGAACCTTATAAAATGTTATATTTAAAACAACTTCAAACAGTCTATTATTCTTTCTGTTTTCGAAATTCACTGGTTTTGGGGTTTTGGATATTTGTTGTAGTTTTCTAATAAATGTCCAGTAATTATTTTTATTTTCTTAAAAATGTAAAACTTTATTACAAATGGAGAAATTGGTTTAGCTGCCGGTTCAGAGATCAGTGTCTTAGTATTAGTTTGCAAAAAATTTTTTCAAGGCAACTTGATGCATATAATTTAGGAAAGGCGAAAAGAATATATATCTGGATATTGTAACATTTTTCTTCCTGTAAAAAAGTTTATTAGCTTTAAGATAAATACACCCTTTTCTATATTTGATGGAACATCAGAGAATTATTCTAACCACTTTAGCTATTAGTCAATTCTCTCAGTTAGAGAACTCAAAATTCAAAACGAGATTTTTGTAATAAACTTCACGCAGTTGTTTTAGAAGTTTGTAAGCTTTTGTTTTTAGGGCTAAAGATGTTTAAGGTGTTTTGCAACAGCCTATTTGCAGTAATTATTCAGTTAACAAGGAGCACAAATTCTGAATTTAAAGGAAGTTTCTAGGAAGTCAGCTTAACTATGTAGTTTAATATTTATAATTCTGTTTTAGGATGCTACAATAACGGTGCTGGAAGTATTTGATAAAAAGTTAAACAAAAAATTAAGTTACAAATTTCAATAGTCTACGTTACTAAAACATTTGTAAACACTAATTCAAAGACATAACTCCTCTTCTAATTCTTGTTAATTTTATAATTATATCATCAGGTGCTACTCCTTGATACAAGGTGCAAATGCTAAGTATTTATTAACAGTGGGAATATAGAAAAGTTCGATAGCTAATTTAAATTTCTATTCGAAAAGTTCGATTAAGGCAGATCTTCAACGCCCGCTATAATTTCCCTTTGTAAACTAGAAAATAACGAAAGGTACGATTAACTGAAAACATTATTAATATCAAATAAGCAGTTCCACTCTTTATATCATCCCCACTGCTGATATAGAAAGTGAAATATGGTTTCTTCAATTTTAACTTTTTTTCATTTCTTTGAATAGTGGCAGGTTATTGTTCCATTGAGGGACCGACCAGATGTAGTTTATAAGTCGTTGGACCCAGAAATCGGACATCCCAAACTGTATGAAACCTTAGGAAGAAGCGTTTCATGAATACTATCATTAATCACCATTAGATCAGATCATTCTTTTCCGAACCAGCTACCATACTTATACTATACGAAGCAGAGAATAAGAAAGTGGCCCCGAAGTGAGTACTATAAACGTTTCTGGATCTTCTTCTATGTCAGATCGCAATCGCTAACACTATATTGTTAATAAATATACTGTACTTCTTCATGGATCTTGATACTAGCATCTGACATCCACGAACTAGCACAAAATTACCAACTTTCTGGTAGAAGACTCGTATTGCGAACCAATTTCTTTCTAGAAACACACTTATATTGTATAGCGTACTAAGATACATAATATATCTATCCATTAAACAAAGGAGCAATGCAAGTTATCAATCGGAAAAATAACCAAATACGGAATAGAGTCCGAAAATCATCCCTTAAGATTTCCTAATCAGGAAATTCTATGTCAAACAGTCAAAAATTATCTTTACCGCTTCGAATATACCTCTAATTACAGCGGGTAACGTAGCTATAATAATATTATATAGTTGAGCAGGGGAGTATATATGAATTGCTTGCCAAAATTGATATCATTTATGTAAAAACCCCAGACAGCAAAATTTAGTCAGGTAATGTATGAGAAGGTTAATCCAACGTTCGACTCCTTGATAAATAACGACTTAGAACAAAATTCATTATCGATTAATGAACCAGGTTCAGCTGTAGACGAAGCTAGATTGCCGTTGAATAATTTTTCACTAGCAAATAAGAGTGAGAAGTATAGTGTTGAGTTTGAGGGCGAAATAATATTTAATGATTCAATTGATTGGAGATCGAGTAAGTTACTAAAGCTTCAAATAATTGCTTGTTACAGTATATTTACATTATTTGGATTAGCAGAGCAAGCATTGGGTACACTAATTCCCAAATTACAAACATATTATCGCATCGATGATGTCCAAACAAGCTTTATATTTTTGGCCAGTGTAGCAGGCTATCTAACGATGGCTTTAATGAATGAATATACACATAAAAATTTGGGTATTCAAGGCGTTGTTACTTTTGGTTGTGCTTCAATGACTCTATGTTACTTAGCAATTTCATGCAAACCACCTTATCCACTATTTATTATTTGTTATACTTTAAATGGTATTGGTTTTGGCTCGTTAGAGGCAAGTTTAAATATGTGGATGGGTAATTTAATTGATTCAAACCAACTATTGGGAATATTACATGGTTGTTATGGAATCGGATGTATGATTTCTCCACCGTTGATAACGGCATTGTTAGAAAAGTCTAGAAGACCTTGGTCATGGAACCAGTACTACATTCTTTTGTCAATCGGTGGGTCAATTTCATTAATTCTAACAATTTTAACTTTTAAGCATGAAACTCCCAAGAAATATAAATACAATATCGTAATGAAAAATAGAGAGAGGAAACAGAATAATGAAATTGAGTTAGATAATTTTAAGAATAATTTTGACATAGTAAATGAAGGAGATTCAGAATCAGAATCACAAACAGAACAACCACTTTCGCTACTTCAAGCGTTAAAATCAAAGTTAGTTTGGCTCTTTTCAATAATTTTGTTTATTTATGTTGGTGGTGAAGTTGCGTTTGGACAATGGCTAATTACATTTTTGATCCGAATTAAAAAGCTATCATATAAACACTCATCATATATGGCAACAAGTTTCTGGACTGGATTAACATTGGGAAGAATCGTATTGGGATTTGTAACTGCTAATTATTTTAAAACAGAGTTAGTGGCCAATTTAGCATATATTATTATCTCTTTTTTTGGATATATGGTCTTTTGGATGTTCGCTTTGGTCCAATTGGATTTTTTGTTATTTATAATAGTATTCATAACTGGTCTATTTGTGGGGCCAATTTTTCCTACTACAATAATGACTGCAATAAAGATTTTGCCTATCAAGTATCATACCTCTGGAGTTGGTTTTATTTGTGCATTTGGTGGAGGAGGTGCAGCAGCATTACCATTTCTAATCGGATTGATCGCTGAATCAAATGACTTTGGTTTAAAGATGTTCCCTCTAATAGTATTGATTTTATTTGGTATATTAACGGCAATTTGGCTTGGTGTCCTAAAAAAATTTAGTTCTACTTATGGTAAACATACAATAAATTAAGTTAATGCCAGTTAGGTCAAAATGTAATTAATAAATATATTATATTAAAAAACTTTTTATATCATAGTAAGTCTATCTTGATTACTGAGCTATAATACAACGCAGATTCACTAACCAGAAATATCTCCAAGTTATTTTATTTTTTTATAACTTACCACCTTGAGCGACCCATTCATCTGGAGTAAACCCCTTTTGAGTGAAAGCATGAATACCTGCAATTTCATCCTTTAATAGATTATTCACTAATCTGTGCCTCATAAGCTTATTTTTACCTTGAAATAATGGTGACACTACAACAATAGTAAACGCTTGACCGCATCCTCCAGACATGTCTTCAACTTGTACAAGGTTAGCTTGTAATCTTTCTTGAATCATTTCTTTGAAAGATTCAGCCGTTAAGGACATTAGTAGTGTACTTATAGATGGTATGTATATGTATTAAGATTAAACGTAAGGAATAAAAAAATATAGGATTACTGATAATCTTTATCTAATCAAAGTATGGTTTCTTTACATTACGATAAAAAAATGGAAAATGGATTGGTCGTGTGGTAAATTTCGGTGGATTCTGACCATTTTTGCCTATAACAATGATTGAAAGAAACATTACAAATTATATGTTATTATATACGATATAGATAGATATATATAGTAATACATAGATTAAAGATGGAAATATAAATGAAAAATTGTGACGAGAGGGAATGAATTAAGAAAAACATGCAATTATTAATGTGACATAAAGATGAATAATGTATAAGAGAAACTAAAGAATCCAGTTTTTGATAATATGTGAATGAAATTTAAACATTAGAAGTTTCACCATGGGATTCAATTAAAACTTTTGAATGACCTCTTGAAACTGTATTACTACGAACTTCTTGATTTGAAGGGAATTCTGAGATATCCATAGTGCTAAAGTTTTGGAAAAAGTTCGGGTTCTCTTTGGAAACTTTCTCAAATTTATTCATAATTTCTTTTGTAAATAGGATATCAGTTTTAATGTCACTGAATCCACATTTTTCAAAGAATTTTAACAAATCTTCTGGTATAATACTCAACTCTTCATGTATTTCAATTAGTTGATTGACAACCTCAATTGCTAAGAAATAAGTATCGCCTGATTGTGGTGCTTGTTCTGACGCTGACATTTGTTTTGAGAAGAGAATATTAGGGGAAATAACAGTTGCTAAATTATGAATATCCATTTTAGATCCGGTTTCTTCATCAATTTCCGCAAACGATGCAACCCAGCTGAAGAAGTACAATAATACTTCAACTAGGTTTCTATGACTTCTTGGTAACATACAATATGTTAACTGCAAAATTCTCTTGCGGACAGCTAAATTCTTTTCTTTTTGCGATGAAATCCACAAGTCATAAAGATTAAAAGTCAACAAAGGATTTGGTAACTCTCTTAACCATTTTTTCATCAACGCAGCCAATTGAACAGCAGTTTGGTTACTAAAGTCTGGCGATTTTAATGGACTTTTATTAATTTGATCAGTTAATTCTCTTAACTTTTTAATGTTACCATTTAATCTAAAAATACCTTCAACAGACATATCTTTTTGTCTTAAAGCATTGATGATATCATCAATCACGATTGGAATTCTCAATTTAGATGGTCCTACACCAAGGTCAGAATCAACACCATATTTCTTTGTTAAGTCTTGTAAGTCAACCCCAAAAACTGGCAGATGTTTATCTTTTTTTAGATCATTACTGCCAAACTTAAATTTATCCCAAAATGTTGACTGCTTTTTGGTTTGTATTAAACACAATAAATCTTCCTTATTATATTTATTGCCCAAAATTGGAAGCAATGCTTCAACTGCAATATGTCTTAGAATAAAATGTTCAGATTTCGTTAATTCAGAATAATATTTTGCCTTCTTTGGAACATTGTTTGCATTTGAAGAATCAGAAATATCATTCAATGTATTTGCTGAATTAACACAAGGTGAATTATTAGACCCACCACTTGTAAAATTTATACTTTTCATCGGCTTCATAGGTTTTTGTCTCTGATACAAACTATTGTGATGCTTAAACGCATTCGGCCGTTGATCTCTTGCCTGTTCAGCAGCAACTATTCTCGGAATATCATCTAAGGTTAATGATTTTTCGTTCTTCAAGAGATCAGAAGTCCTATCAAGATGACTATTAATCATTTCTCTTTGAGGTTCATCTCTAATTTTCAATGATTTTTTAACACTAAACTGTTCATTTTCTGGTTGATTAATAAATGATAAATGTGATGAAGTACTGGTTTTTCTATTGGATTTATTAGTTTTATTATTATTAGAGTAGCTATTATTACTACCATCAAAACTTTGATCTAAATCTTCAACAGAACCATCATTATTGATAACATCTTCCCTGGCCTTATCAGCCTCGGGAGCTTCTAAAATAACTGATTTTCTGGCATTTTGCTTAATCGAGTTCGAGAGTTTTTGACTTTGTCGTTTAGTTCTTAATCTGGTAACATCAGTAAGAGTTCTTGAATAATTATTTTCAGTTGCACTTCTTTGTTCTTCGTCAATTGTTGTTATACTTTTCCGTTGGCTACTTGTATTAAGTCTTTTTGGCATACCACCTTCAATACTCATGACAGATTTTGAACGGAAGAGGGCAATTTTTAATAAATAAACTAATTGAGATAAATCAGTAACAACTTCAAACCCTACTTTAGAATCTTGATCATTTGATGAGCAATTCTTACATAGAATTAAAGAATGTAAACTATTAAATAAAGCTTTGGTTATATCCTCATCAGGAATATTATTTGAACACTTAGAACAATTAAAACACTTTAAATGCCATCTTTTTTTACCAATTTTAGCACAAGATTTTTCAATGCTTTTCGAACATGATTGACAGGCATCAGTTGCGTTAGCAGGGATTGATAATCGATTGTTGATAATATCAGCATTAGCAATTAAGCCATCTCCATTTTTATTAAACTCCTCATATAATTTTGTTTTTGCTAAGAATTTATCAGTAGCATCAGTTGTACCTTTAAGTCGATTTAATTTTAAAGCATTGTCAAGGCCAATTCTAATTAATAATTTTAAATAATGAGCACAACCAGTTATAACTGACAAAAGTTCTGCTGATAAACTACCTGAGGTTGCAATTTGATTTGATTTTCTTAGAATTGCCAAATAGCTCATAATCTTTCCTGAAATATTGCGTGGTTCTTTTCTTAAAGGTTGAAAATATTCTTGATCGATTGACGAATTCAGCTCATCAGGTTGCTGAATTAAATCAGCCGAACTCTGACATAAGTGTTGAACATAATCGATTGCATTAAAAAGAACTTCAACATTTAAAATTAGTTTTCCTGTTGCAATTAATCCGGTAGATTGATTGCCAGTACAAGCATTTAACAACATGTCACTAATACAAGCAGCGGAAGTTTCTTCATAACCAGATAAAGTTAACCAACAATTCATAACTGTATTTTCAATTTGTTGTTCAATTGATAATAATAAGTTTGGCTCAATATTCGATACTTTTAGATTTCTTAAGTCTAATGTTGAAGCAGAAACGTTAAATAACTTTTCTAATCCAACTGAATCCGCAGTAATACAAACATTCCAAAACTTATGAACCATATAACATTCAGGATGCCATTGTTGGTTTCGACCGCCTCTAAACAATTCCACGAATTGTTTAACAATTGAAGAATGACAACCTTCACAATGTGATGCATATAATTTTGAATAATGATAGTGGCAATAAATACTACTTTCATGTTCATAATAACTTTCATCAGATTCAAAAACTTTTTGACAAACAGCGCATTTAAAATGCTCCAAATGATATTTGTTACCTAAAGCAGTGATATAAGGACCTCTTAACGCATTGTTGCAGCTAAAACAAATCAAGTCTAATTTCTTAAAATAATCATATTCACATAGCGCAACTTGATATTTTAGAGCCGTAGAATCATCAGTTATTTCATAAGGAAAAAACTTAGCCGAACATTGTTTACCACACTCATTACAACAGAAACAATCAACATGAAATGCGCTATGCAAAGCTCTAACGAATTGACCAGTAATTTCCAATCCACAACTCTTGCAAACCTTTTTCTTCTTTACTAAACTTTTCTTTCGTGACTGTGATTTTTGACGATTTGGTAGAATTTGAGCAGCAGGAGGAACTTCTTCCGTTGGTGCCAAAGGGGGTTTTTGCAGTACGCTAGCATAAGGATAAGCAAAGTAAATCCGGTCTATATTTTGATTATTTTCATAAGATTTAGAAGAACTAGGTGAAACCGCAATGGAATGTCTTTGATTTGGTTTAAACGGTTGCTGATCCTGGTATTCTTGTTGATGTTTGTTAGATTCAAAATTAAATTCATCTTTATCTGTTTTATAAGTGGATTGAGGATAAGAAGGCATCGGTGGAATTAACGCGGTCCAATTTGGCTGGTTAGCTGAACTAGTCGAAGACTGATGCGTATGTGTGGGTGATAACTGGTCGTGACTATAACTTCTTGAATGGTTTAAATACCTTGTTGCTTTTTTATTCGCCGAAGTAGGCATATTGGACGCAGTTTCATACAAATCGTTTGTCAGGACTTTAAACGGCGAACTATGTGAAGTTTTAATGGGCTTTTTATTTGATTGAATGTTCCTTGTATTAAAATCAGCTGTGTTGGACATCATAATAATTATTAGTGATACGTAAAATTAAGTATTGTTAAAATGAGTGACTATTAAGTTGGATAAAATTTAATTACTAGACAATAATTATAATGGGAAAGGAAGAACCAATGCTTTAAGTTTATCTTAAGAATTCATGTAACGATTTGAATATAACCCAAAATTTGGAGATAATGCACTATTTTAAAATGAAATTCTCTCAGACAAAATACAATTATAGTTTGGTCGTGATTTTCAGTCCGTGTATATTAATGTTTTGATAATGTTTATTCCTGTTTGTATATTTCTTTTTTCATCAATCCTTCTCCAAATTGCTTAAGATATCCCGTTTTATTCTTCTCTTCTCTTCTTACTATTTTTCTTCTTTTATTCCTTCTTTAAAAAGATATAACAAGGTATCTAACTGTCCTAATGTTTAACAAGGTTGCTTTGCTTTCGTTGAGATACTAGATCGATATTTATCGATCTTCAAACGTAATCAATATAAAAAATTATTATATATATCCTTAAGATTTTTTTTGATATATATGTAAATATATATATACAACAATTGCTTGACAGCTGGCTAGTTGTATACAACTAATAGGAGATGGAAAAAAAGATAATAACAACAATATATTAATGATGTTGGCGTCTAAATTTTTTGTAAAGTGTGGGATCCTATTTTAAGTAGAGTTTGTTTAATTTACAACAGAATGGTTTTGTGAAACAATTTTTAAAGTACATTCTCCTTTGGGCTCCTTAGACTCGATTACATAAGAAATTGCTTAATTTGGAAGTTTGCTTACCAACAAACACGCACGTGATAAAGCAGGTGACCAATTAACCTAGGAATTGTATTGTGAGAAGTGAGGGCGGGTGTTGGGATTGAGAACCTCGGAGTAAGCGAAAAAGAGGCCAAGGTATGGGAAAGGAATGGGAAAAGTAGGATAAGCGCAGGTTGACGACGAGTCGCAATAACAGATTTTTACCGTTTAGCCAGGCTCTACCAGGCTCCTCGACTAGAGCTCTGCACGAGAGATTATTGCAATATTGACGCCCGAATGACATGATGTATGTAATCTAGGATAATGGCGCGACAGTAGCAGTAAGAGCAGTAAGGATCGTGGAAGGAATAGGGAGCTGGGAGCAATAACAGCAGTAGTTGCATGCGCCGTGTCGTCCGTTGCGAAAATGCAGGTTTGCAAAATTGGAAAGTTGGGCTGATGTTTTGTTACAACAACCATACTTCAATAATATATTGTGGGCACACATGCTCCCGCTATTATATGCCGTTATTATAATTGTGCTTCCGGTGTTCTAAGTGTTCTCTTTTTTTCCGTATTTTCTATAGTTTGTCTAACATTGGTATCGTCTCCAAAACCCTGGTCTAACTTCCGTTCTATATGACCTCAACATACTTTTGCACTTCTTGCTGCGATAATCGTTGGCGCTTATGATTACTTAGTTGAGATATGTCAGAATACCATTTCTCGAGCCTTACATATAAACATATATGGTGTATTTAATCATCTGAGGGAGAGAAGTACTAGTCTTGCGTTTAGCTCTAAGTGCCTGTACAAGCTACACAACTGTATAGATGTGAGTTTTGCCTGAATTTCAATAAACAGCAGACTAAAGAAATCAGATTGTGTATGTAACTTTTTGATATATTTCTATTTTATATAATATGATAGGCTAACGGCTAGCGTGTTCCTCGAGTGGCCTTTTATGGTCTTCCTCTCAGGTTATTTTCTTGGAGTGTCAGCTAATTTTTTTCTCTTTATTTTTTTCGCAATCCTCGCCGCCAATATATTTTTCGGAAGTACATCATCTGATGGATCTAGGAAAAAGACAACCGATCCATTGACAAGAAATCAGGGAATGATCCGAAAAATTCCTTTTAGCTCTATCTGCTTGCTTCACTGTAAATTAGCTAATTCTATGTGTATGGCTCATTGGGCGACTATGTTTGCTTCTTTTTCCACGCCACTTGTTAATTGTCCTTCACGGTAAATTTCGGATCAGGAGTCACCAGTAGGCTTTCATTTATCTTCAATCAATAGTTATGTCATTTTAACTAATATATAAACAATTTAGATTTCCAATTAGAAATTTTCATGAACAGTCTATTTGTGCATTGCTCTATAAAACAAAAATAATTACACTTCTAAACAATGTTAAGTCTTCTTTCTAAACAATTAGCATCAAAATCTATATTGAGATCTTCAACTCGTCAATTAAGTAACAATATTTTTAAAACCAACATACCAAACTCGTTGAATAGTAGTAAGTTATTATTGAGTGTTGGAGGCTATTTTTTGGCAAGCGTCAGTGTCGCTACCCTTGCTGATAGGAAAGATTTAGGTCATATATTTAAACAAATAGGAGAATGGTAATATGGTTATATTAATGGTTTTGGGAACTTCTTTGTCTTTTAGCTTTTTATGTCTTTGGTTTTAATAGAAGATATCTTTAAATCACTACAATGGTGATTTAGTATCTTATGCAAATGAATTTTTATTAATTTATGTTACATTTTGGGTCTGATTTTTATATGTATTAACTTTCTTGATAGTTACTCTATAATCGGTATATGCTTATCCCATAGAGGAATAAACGAATTATGTGTCAATAAACATTGTAGATAAACAAACTATCCATCTCTTATATAATCAAATATCATTTCAGCAGCTGCTAGTTAATTTGTTTCAACCCCTGGCCAGGAACTCGTCTCCAATGTCTTTGATTACTACCAAACAACAACTGTCTACTTAAACGCCAAACTTCAATTAACATGTCTTTTCTTGGTAAAAGCTCCGGAAACACAACTTTAATCACGTTCTCATTCTTCTTTGTTAAGTCTGATCTGGTTAAAATACACAAGTAAAACACCACTTGGCCATAGTTTAGAAAGCCCTCGTGAATCACCAAATCAATTATATTGTTTAGGGGAATAAAATTTTTAGTATCATTTTGAAATTTCCAGGGCTTTTTGGAAATTAGTTGGATCCCTAGGTCTTTCAAAACTATAAGATTGTCCTGTGGTTCTTGCTTCAAATACACTGCTAGAATCATTAGTTTTATGATAACCAACCTGGCTATCTGATATATTGTTACATTTTTATTCAACTCAAATTTAATTGTAAGGCTATCGTAAAAGTTAGCAATATTAATAAAATCAAAAGTCAACAAGCTAACTAGTAATATCAATAATGGTGTTCTGTACTGGTCTATAAAACTGGGTCTCCTATTCTTGATTGTGAATTTAATTAAATTGATTGTTTCCAACGGCTTATCCTCTACAGGTGGAACAATTTCTAAAATATAATCTTTTGATGATGGCATATGTAAGTACTCATCTACTCTATAGATAGATCATTATTTTTTTCTTCTTATTATTATCCTATCTGACTAATGTTGTTACATTTTTGGATATATCCTTCAAGTTGTTCAAACGGAGTCAGTGAGAGAGAATTAGAGTCAATCACATGACATTTGATAATCTTTCCAACTACCATTTATAGAACAGGATGTAATATCTGCAAGATTTGATTAAGCTGAAATCAGTAAGATATATAAAGCATATAAGAATAAGAAGTAGTAGAATTAGGAATAACTTCCAGATGCTAATGGCCATAAGAGAGCTCGTTGATAAATTTTGATTTAAAGTATCAATATGAACGAATTAGACATTACTATATAGCTATAGACCTTCAAACAAAAAGTTAATATTCAATACACTTCGCTGTAACCTTCATTAGAAATTAAAAACCATCAACAAAGCTCTGGATTATTATGCACTTTAGTGAACACGATCAATTATTGGATTCTTCTAAATTCTAAGCTCTTCATATTACTGTTGCGAACAACACAAAACTGCGTGCAGTGAATGATCTTGGTTTCTTGTAGTGCAATGCCAGCTAAATCCAGTTGACGGTAGTTATCAAAAATACCAAAACAGGTACAGATAGATAAAATACATTAAAAAGCTTTTTTAAGTTTATTATCCTTGAAGGGCTATGTAGCATTTTAGGCTTTACTGAACTCCCATTGGAACCGGAAATTGACTTTTGTTTATTATTTAGCAATTGATTATTAGCTAGCAATAACCTGTTTTTTTTCCTTAGTCTATTATTTAGCCTTTGTGTATTATTTCTGTTTCTTTTATTCTGTTTGCTTTTATTAATTAATCTTCTGTTGATAGCGATCTGATTAATTTGCATCTTTATCCGAAGTGTTTATGTTTGAAGTTATCTAGTCAATTCCAGATGGAATATGCGTATAAGAGACAAGTAAATATTTGAAAGAAGAATATTTATAAAAAAATAACATTAGAAAGTACGTTAATGAATGACAGTTATGCAATGAAGTTTGTATGTGTAGCAAAAAATCAAAATAGATAACCACAAATAGTGGTTTATACTGCGAAAAAAGAAAAAAAAGAAAAGTTGACGCTAACAGCTTCCTTGAGATGGTGGTCTATGATACCGTACGTTTTTTGACTATTTCTATGTATTAGTGTATTTACATCTAATCATTAAGAACTATTCCAACAATTATCTATTTATTTAAACTTCGGTGTTTATAATTTACATAATACATAATACATAATACATAATACATAATAATAACTATATTTCTACATTTTTTCAATTTCATGTCTTTGCTTCTTAACTTCTTCGATTGACCCTAGAACCATCTCGTTCTTACGTAATTCCTGAAGTTTTTCAGCTCTGGACATTGGCTTAGAACCTGTTCTAATTTCAATCTCTCTTTTTCTACTTGCTTCTGCATCTTCCTTAATTGCCCTTTCCCTTTCTTCAGCAATCAATGCCAAATGTTCTTCGTGTTTAATTCTAACTTGTTTTAATTCTTCATTATAATATTCTAAGGTCTCAATCTTATTCTTAGAATCTTTACAATACTTTTCAAAGTCCGCAGGCAACTTTCTTTTTAACGCCATCTCAATAATTTCTGGATACTTTTTCTCTTCCAAGTTGAATTTCGCTTTAATTTGTTTCCTAGTCCTATATGGAAATAATTGTGCGATAAATGTGAAATCAGTACCCCAAGTACTTAATGCTTCATAAAATTGTTTTAATTCCTCCGAGGTCCAACGGTCTGTGTGTTTTCTCTTGGAATAAGTAGAAGACGTTATTGGATTTTCAAAAGGATTCGACTCTTCCCTCGATTTATTACTGCTACCATGCTTCCCATGCCTACTGACTATAGTGGAATCCTCATCATAACCAATACTTCCGTCAGCTTTCATAGTTAATTTTAAAGTTGAGTGTCGAGTGTATTGGTCATCATCGTCGATATTAAGCAAGTTATTCTTCTGCTTCTTTGGTTGATTTGTTTCATCATTTCCATTTTGAGAGGCAGCCTTTTCTAAAGCGATTCTTTGTTGACAAGCAAGTATTCTGTCTTGTTTTCTTTGTTCTTTTTGTTTTTTGATTTTACTTTGAGCTGCTTTCACTAAACTAAAATTATCACTAACTTCACCAATAGGTAAAGTAGGTTTGCACAAATCCGCCATTGTAATTTCTTCAATATTAACCCCAACTTGTGCATATAACGAAATATCTTCATCCTTAATCTTTTTAGGCAACTGTTTTGCGCTAGTAATATTAGTATCCAAATCTTCAGGCGCTATTGGTATTTTTCTACCATCCTCAAACACATCTTCAGTTTTAGTTTCATTTTCACCGAGTAATCTAAATTTTCTTAGTTTATTAGTTCTAGGATCTATTCCAATAACAAATTTCGAGTCGCTTGTCACATATGACGTGACTTTTGCATTATCGCTTTCTCCAGCCTTATCTGAATCGGTCTCTGTCTGTATCTTTGCCATAGATTCATTTGGAGTCAGTATAATCGACGCCTTTAACACTAATGACGCTTTCTTGTGTGGTGGTCTGATATTAGCCAGTGATCGCCTTCTCTTGGTAGGCTTACTGACAGGAATACCAATTCTCATAGGGGCACTCATTTCGCTACCATGAGTCTCAGAATGCGTGCCATTCGTTGGAGTTAGTGAAACTGAACTTGATTTACGTCTTCTAATACTCGGTGTTATCCCAGATAGTCTTCTTTGCGCAATAATCGATGATTGCCGCCTGTACTTTAACGAACTATCTGGTTCCTTAAATATATCATTATCGCCATATTCATCTTCTTCATCTGATTTCTGTTCTGAGTCATTCTCAGACTCCTGTATCACTGACTGTGACACCTG
Organism: Schwanniomyces occidentalis var. occidentalis; assembly: GCA_031081865.1. NCBI lineage: Eukaryota > Fungi > Ascomycota > Pichiomycetes > Serinales > Debaryomycetaceae > Schwanniomyces > Schwanniomyces occidentalis. Next base: position 142,428 of record JARYTB010000018.1, read on the forward strand.
GCGGCTCGTGTCCTTCGGATCAATATCTTCTTCAACGCGCTGTGAAGGTTGTGAAGCTTCTGATGGTTTTTTAGATTGTAATGAATATTTAAAATTTGGCGCGTCAGGTTGAGTTGGTAGTTGTTCATTCTTAGTTGGCCCCCCCTGTGTTACTTCTTGTGATAGTTTATCTTGATCTTTCCCATTTTCTTCAGAAGAAACTTGAGTTACCGGAGGAGTTAAGGGAGTTGGAAGATTCGTATCGGTTTTTTTCCTTAGCGGTTTCTTCTTAAGCTTCGGGATGAAATGGGATGCTTTCTTAACAATACTACTCATGTTTAGTTAGGGTATCACTGTTGATCAGTTTATCTGTTAATTTATTTATGTCATCTCATTGTCTTTTATTATGAAAAATATTACACAAAACTTTATAGTACTATAAAGAAATTAGTTCTTTCCATGTTTTTATTTAGAGTAAAGAACACTTATAAATAAGAAAGAAAATAGTAATATGAGAGCCGTTCCACAGTTTAATTGGCCCTCTAAAAATGCTGATAATTGGATATTGAATTTGGCTTATTTTGAAAATAGTAACTCATTTATATCATCTTCCAGTAATGGTTCCTTAAATTTGTATCTGTTAGATCAAGTATCCACTAGTCCAATTTTAAGTATAGATAAGGCACATGAATCAAGTATTAATTTTATTAAGAAGATTGACCAAAACATGGTCAGCTCATGCTCTACTGATGGTATTAAAGTTTGGGATTTACGATCATCAAATCGGCCAGTACAACAATTGAACGATGCTAAAAATTCAAACTTTTTGTCCCTTGATTATTCGAATAATCTCTTGGCTGGTGGTACTGAATTAGTTGGGGTTGATGCAGAATTGCATATATGGGATTTAAGAATTCCTAATGTCATTGTTAAATCATTTGTGGATTCGCATCATGATGATATAACCGCTATCAAATTTCATCCGACATTAACACAATATTTGATGTCTGGTTCAACCGACGGTTATGTTAATATTTATGATTTGAGCCAGAATGATGAAGATGATGCTTTGCATCAAGTTATTAATTTCGCTTCAATTCATTCGTGCCATTTTATTCAAGAAAGAAGAATTTCAATTTTATCTCATATGGAAACTTTAGCGATTTATGAATTGAATAATACAAATTACGAAGAATTGGAGGAGCCTAAACCAAATGAATTTGATGATGTTAGAAATCTTTGGCCAGATTGTGAATATGTGGTAGATTTAAATCCAAGTGGGTATATTAGTTATGGTGCAAATTCGCAACTGAAATTGACCTTATATCCATTTAATCCGCAGACAGAAAAAGTCGATTTGCAAAAGCCAGTATGGTTCCCTGAGGCTCATGGTGAAGAAGTTGTCAGAGATTTATTGGTTATTCCTAATACTAGGTCGGTCTTAACTGGTGGTGAAGATGGTAATATCAGGCTTTGGGAATTACCATATCAATTAGAATTTTATTCGTTATCAAAGAAATCTGAAGATGATATTATAACGGATGATGAAGACGATTCATTAAAAGCCGAGAAGAAGGAAAAGAAGGAAAAGAAGGAAAAGAAAGGGAAGAAAGAGAAGAAAGATAAAAAGGATAAAAAACATATAAAAGATAAAAAGAAAGATAAAGACAAGCATAAGAAGAAGGATGTTAGATTTAAACCATATTAAATAGATTTTTTAACTAATATACTTTAGATTCTTCATTTTGGAAAATTTTGCAATAATCAAAGTCTGTTTGGCCCTAGGATAATTTTATAATTGTAGTACTCAAATTAGCAACCAAACTTACAAAATTATTCGAGAATGTAGCTTAATGTTTTCAAAGGAAATTTAAATTGTGAATATTTACCTGATTAGTTATTCAGTAATTGATTGACAAGATTAAAATATTTGGGATAGCAGAGGTTATTTATCTTAAATTACAATATTCTTAGAATCTTTGAAAGTTGATTAATCAATATGCGTTCCCAAAGCAATATCTTTTGAGGATCCCGATTGTCATAATATGAACATGTTAAATTAGAGAAAGGTTCTAACCAAAGACAACGTAATTATTGACAGTTAAGAAATATAGAAACTACATATTTCATCTCTTTGGATACTAAAAATTTACATCATCGAAAAGAGACAATAAACTTAACAACGTTTGATTTATTTATTCTGTAAATATATACATAAAGTAATTAATATGTTTCATAATTCATCAGTATCCACAATTAGAAACGTCTAATAACATCCTCAATGACTTCTTGAGTAGTAGAAGTACCACCTAAGTCTGGAGTTTTAATTTTATCTTCAGCTAAGTTAGCATCCACAGCTTCATAAATCTTAGCGGCGGCTTCCGAATAGCCCATAAATTCCAACATTAAAGCAGTAGATCTGATAGTAGCAATCGGATTAGCAATTCCTTTACCTTCAATATCTGGAGCAGAACCATGACATGGCTCACCAATAGCGAAGTTATCACCAACATTGGCTGATGGAACGACACCTAACGAACCGACTAAGGCAGCGGCACCGTCACTTAAAATATCACCATATAAATTTGGAGCAACAACAACATCAAAAATTTCTGGTTCTCTGAACATACGGTAAACCATAGAATCAACAATTTGTTCTTTATATTCGATAGATCCGTATAATTCTGGATTGGCATCATAAACTTTACGGCATGTTTCACGGAATAAACCATCTGAAAGTGACAAGACATTAGATTTGTGAGTAACAGTGGCTGATGGTTTTTCATGTAATGATTTAAAGTTACTTGAAGCTTCTCTAATGGCTTGTCTTTGCAAAGCGATATCATATGCCATTTTAGAAATTCTAGTGGTAGCAGTTTCAGTAATTCTCTTGATGGCTTCGGCAACTTTGGTACCGTCTTCCTTTTTATATGTTTTTTCTTCTTTAATATATAAGTCTTCCGTGTTTTCACGAACAATTACCATATCAACAGGTCTACCAATACCTTCAACAGATTTAACTGGACGAACATTAGCATACAAACCTAATTTCTTTCTTAAAGCAACAATTGGTGACGAATATCCTGCAACCTTAACAGTTGGGGAAGAAACTGCCCCAAATAAAGCACCATCGCATTCCTTTTGTAAAACATTAACAGTTTTGTCTGGCAATGCTGTTCCTGTCTTTTGGAATAATTCAAACCCAGCATCCAAATTAATGAATTCAAATTGCAAGTCATATTTTGCTGGTAAGCTTTCCAAAACTGCTTTACCGGCTGGGATAACTTCACGCCCAATACCATCACCTGGAATTAAACCGATTTTTAACTGTTTAAAAGCAGCAGGGGTGGTAGAAAAAGTACGGCGAAATGCAGATCTGGCTGACAACATTATAATTGATCTATATATGTGTTTATAACTTATAAAATCTTGATCAAAAAGATACTCTTGTATTAAAGATTTCAACTTCGTCCATTTTTCATAATCTTGATATGACTCATGTCACGTGTATTATTATACTCCATAAAGAACCACCAGACGACAATGGTTCTAGAGTAAGGAGAAATATAGATCCTTGGGCGTAATAGAGGAAGAAATGAACCGTCTGCTCAATCATACGTGGTTCATTAAAAGAAATTAACATCGGTTCCAAGAACATTTCCTATATATAATTAAATGAATTATTTAGTATATTCTGATAAAGAGGATTTGGATTTTGATGAAGAATCTGAATTTTATTTAGAACAAAAACCAAAATTTGATGAATTTTTAAAAAGGTTAAAAATAATAAAAATAAAGTTAAATATAAAGTAAGATATTGTAATTATGATAGTTTTGATTATCTCTTACATAAGCTTGAAATATTAGAAACTATAGGTTATGTAGAAAACATGGGTGATAGACTTGAAGAAAGATTCAATTGTAAAAATAATGAAAATGACTTAATAAATATTTATTTGTTAAATTGTGAAGAAGATTTTAAAATATCAAATAAATATGAAGATTTATTTAATATAGTAAAGGCGAAAACTGAAAAAGAAATTTATGAAAGAGAATATAGAATAAGTCATTCCTATTTTAGATCTGAATATTTAGTAATAGATAAGAATAATGTATGGAAAAAAGACGCATTTATAAGTTTTGATGAAGGTATTGTTTTAATTAAAAATGAAGAATGTAAATAAAATTATTAGTAATATGAAATATTTTTAATAGATAATAAAATGAAATACTTATTATATTCTGATAAAGACGATTTAAATATCGAAAAAAATAATATAAAAATAATAAAAATAAAAAATGAAAGCGAAGTACTAGAGATATATTATACAGAACTTATAATATGTATTATGATATTTATTTTATAGTATTGAAGAATAAAAGTATTAAATATAAATTAAAAACATGTGGTTATGATAGCTATGGATATATTGAAAGTGAAGAATATATGTTTGAAATAATGGAAAATTTTGAAGATATTGAAGATTGTGTCTAATTTAATAAATATAGAAACATCAAGTTATTATGATAATAATGAAAAAAATTTAATAAATGTATATTTATTAAATATTGAAAAAGATGTTAAATTAGATAATGAATACAATGATTTAGTAAAAATAATAAAGGTGAAAAATGAGGAAGAAATTTATGAAATAGAATACAGAAAAAATCATTATAAAAAAGATACAACTTATATTATAGTATTTGAAAAAATTGTTTTAGAAAGAGACATAAAACTAAGATTTGATCAGACTGGAATTATAAGTCTTAACACAGGCTTACTAGGAAATATTACTAAACATACTACTGATAAAAAGTATTTATTGAAATTTTAAAGAACATTATAGTATATTAAATGATTTTATTTCTGGAATATTGTTATTATTAAGAAAATATAAAATTTGTAGATGTAAGAGTTAAATTACATTTAGCTTAATAAATATATTTTTTGTTTTTGATTTGTAGGTTTTACATTATAAATGATCTTCAAAAAGACTTATAAATTTTGGTATTTTCTAAAACACACCCATAATACCATTTAAGTAGAGCAATATTTATGTCTTTTTATTTGAATAAAATAGCCTTAAAAATGTTCCAAAACATGCCTTCTTAAATCTTTTTTTGCAAGTGTCAAATAGGAGGGAAGATCCCTCGACAGCTCTCCACTTTTTTTAAAATTCTTCCTTATGACAACCCTATTTGAAGTAGCACTAAAAATTTGTATATCTTAAATAGAAATGTTCTTCTATATAATTAATATAAAACCAAACTTCATTAAAACTAGAATAGAAAACAAGAAATAGGAACAAAATTATATACAAGTAAGTTAAGATGAATCCAGCTTATTACATAGGCATTAAACCATTTGATAAAACAAAAATAAAGTCAAGAAAAATATTATTAGCAACAAACATCGACGTCATATGGCAGAAAATTTTAGCTCACACATCGAAAAAGTAGACCAAGACTTTGATTAATGGAGAAAAACATTAGATAGTATGCAATAAACGTGGAAAAACATCATATTTACAAAAGGTTAAAAGTCTTATTATTAATTTTCAACTTGTTTGACAAGGCCAACCTTTGCTGGTCTAATGACTCTAGAATTCAAAGTGTAACCAGGTTGTTGAACATGGAAAATGGTACCTGGTTCCTGCTCAGGATGAGGAAACTCAAAGGTAGCTTCGTGTTGATTAGGATCAAAAGGCTCGCCTAAAGGATCTATCTTTTCAATACCATGCTTGGACAAAGTCTTTTCAAAAACATTTCTGGTCATGTTAACACCCTCGTATAAATTCTTTACTTCTTCATTAGTCTTCAAGGTATCTTCTTTAACGGCATTCAACGCTAAACTGAAATTATCAAGAGATTCTAACAAATCTTTAGCGAACTTTTGTAAAGCGAAATCCCTTGCTTTTTGAATTTCTTTTCTAGTGGATTCTTGTAAGTTACGGAAGTCTGCAACTGCCCTAGCGTAGTGGTTTTTCATATCAGCTAACTCTTTATCCTTTTTAGTTAACTTTGATTTCAACTCTTCGATTGGATCTACTTCCTTTGGTTCTTCAGTGGCTTCACTAGCTTCTGGTTTGGATTCTTCTTTTTTCTGTTCTTGTTTAGTTTCTTCTTTCGATCCTTCAGTTGGATCCGCTTGCTTTGAAGTTTCAGAAGAGGCAAAACGAACCATACGGAATCTTGGCACGATTACCGCTGGTCTAACAACTTTCATGCTATTAATACCATTACGAGTAGCAACTGATCTTGCTAAAGAGGAAAATAAGGTTCTTTGCATTTTTAGACAGACTGGTTTAGGATGGCTATAAACACTATAATACTATTCATATATGGGTCATCTTTCCAAAAATTTTCCCATTACCAAAGAATTTTCTTTGTGTTAGTGATTACGTAATATACTGTTACAGGATATCATTATAGATCTCCTAAGGCTACAAGTCAAAATAAGAAGATAATAGGTAAAGGGTATAAATAGTATATTTTTGAATATAATAGTATAGGATTGATGAACGGTGTCCTTTTAGACATAAAAATATTCTGCATTAGAAGCTGTGTTCATAAAGAAAGTATAGAAATCAAAGCTAAAACATAACTACTACAAAAATTCAAAGTCACGGAAAAATTGCAATATCTCCTGAGCAATTTCGCTAGAGTGTGAACGGCTGACGAAGTGTCCTCCGTCGATGTCGACTATCTTGAGGTTCTTAGAATCCCTTTTGTAGGCACGAGCGCCTTCTTTAACAAAGATAGGGTCGTTAACTCCCCAAATTGCAAGAATTGGAACATTGGAATCACGAAAAAACTTCTGAAACTGTGGATACAATTTGAGATTGTTACCGTAGTCAATAGCTAAATCCATTTGGTGTTTAGTTGTGTTAGGAAAACTTTGCAAGGTTGCGAAATCAATGAAGGGTAGCTCTGGATTAACACGGGATAGGTCATTCTCGCCATCAAAGTATTGATGTTTAAAGCAATCAAGACTTAGAAAAAACGCCGAAACTTTCTCATATAAGTCGGCATATTCTTGCTTTTCTGAAGGTGACAAGCTTCCTTTCTCTGCGAATTTCCAAAGTGTTTTTAGAGGAGCCCAAAACTCCTCACCAAGACCTTCCTCGTAAGCATTGCCGTTTTGGCTAACAACTGCAAGAATATCTTTAGGACGCTTTAAAGCGATTCGATATCCAGTAGGAGCGCCATAGTCGAAAGCATAAATAGAAAATTTAGTAATTGATAGTTCATCTAATAGTAAGTCAACGGATTCAGCTAATTTATCGAATGAGCCTACATAGTTTTCAGGTAATTCAGTCAAGCCGTAGCCTGGAAGGTCAGGAGCAACCAAATGAAAATGAGGAGCAAGAAGGAAGATTAAATCACTAAATTGCCTAGATGAAGTTGGGAAGCCGTGTAATAGTAACAAGGTTGGATTAGTTTTTTCACCAGCTTCAAGATAAAACATGTTTACTCCATTAGAAAGCTTAGCAAAGTTACTTCTCGGTGTTGCGAATTGGACCATTATTTGAGAGTTCAATATTTCTGTTCACGTTTGTCATTAAAGTATAGTTAGACTGCTCTGTATGCTTAGTCTTCTTCATCGCTTTATAAAGCTCTCATTACTTCTACTTGATTAATAATCACTAATGCGGAGCTATGTGGAGCTATGTAGAGATTACAAGAGTTTCCCCAAGAATTACTAATTAATCTTAATTGTATTGCTTGTATAGTGGAGTTCTTTTGGGGCACATTAAACATGACAAATCTAGAACTATGGAAAGAGAACGTGATAAGTAAGGACTTTAAGATGGAATCTATGGAGAACTGATATAGCAATCATTAAGCTCTCTGACAAATACCTATTTAATGGAAATGTGCATTAGCAAGATTATATATTATTACTGATATACTAAAACTTAGTTGATCGCTTGCTTGTGTCTCTTATCGATGTCATTTCGATTTCTTCGAACCGCACCGCACCGCAGAGAATATCAATATTAATTATTATAAGGAGAAGCTTTGATTTTCATTGAAAGGTGATATGCTACGCTTTAAAAATACCTTCTAAAGAATTGTATGTATTTAGTGATGAAGTTTGTACTAGTATTTTGTAGTGGGGATTTTGCAGCCTTATACTCTTGATAAATGAAAAATTATTGTTATTCAAAAGAAAGAGTGTGCCTGGTGATAGAATGACTTTGCGTCAAACCCTCGACACATTATATCAATGCGTCGATAGTTATACGAATTTTACATGTAACTAAGCCATAAAATCTTTGTTTTTATGATTTACGCCGATTCCTGTTTGTAAAATAGTTAATTGTGGCATATTTAACTGAATTGAATGGGCTATAAAGTTGTAACCAACTTCATCAGCTGGGATGTTAGGTCTTAATTCAGGCGGTTTCAACGTCTCTGTACGTTAAATATCAACAAAACAAGATACTACAAGTTTGCGAGGAATTAAAAACTGGAAATATATTAGAGTATAAGTTTATCAAGTCCTAGTAACAAAAACGAGTAAGTAATATAATACAGGTTCAAATCTAATATACAATCAATCATCAAAGCCACTCCAATCGCTTTCTTCGGATTCAGGTTCATTCTCAGATTCATTTTGCTCGTTAAGATTTTCAGTTTTAATAAAACATGCAGCGAAAAAACCAATTCCCCCATCTACTTTAGGCATGGCTCTTACACAACCTCCTGCCAATTTTTCACATGCCTTATCATCACCACCAGCAATAGCAGTAAATTCCTCTTTCCATCCTCTCCTTTCCCAATTAGGTATAACAATATCTCTCGTAGCTAATGTCCAGCCTTGCGATTTTAATTCTGGATCCATTAATAAATCAACTACAACTCTTTCATTTTCATGAGGATGTATTGAACAAGTCGAATAAACAACCTTTCTTGCGCTTGGAAACAGCAATGCATGCTTGACGATCTTAAACTGAAAGCCAGCTAGCTTATTTAATCGTTCCGTGTCAATTTGCTCTTTCTCTTGTTCTTGTTCTTGTTCTTGTTGCTGTTGCTGTTGAGCGTCTTCAACAGCACGTCCAAAAATCCCGGAGCCACTACATGATGGATCAACAACAAACCCTGAAACGTTTGGAAAATCGGTAAGACCAGTGGTAGTAAAGTCGGTATGCGTTATTTGGACTAAATTTCTCTTTTCTTTGCCCGTGGCTATTTCAGTCAATTTTTTTAAAATTTTAACTCTTTGTGAATCTCTCTCAAATGCATATACAACTGCATTTTTATCTTCAGGCAAATAAGTTAACAAATGAGTAGTCTTATTACCAGGTGCGGCACATGAATCAATAACTTCTACATGAATATCGTTTGGATCATTGTTTAAAATATGAGCAGGGAAGCATGATGCACGATCTTGGATGATCACTTCGCCTTTGGCGTAGGCTTGTGTTGAAGTTAACTTTTCCCTGGGATGGATGCCATATAAATTTGGTATATAATCATCTGAATATACAACACCCGTTTCCTTTATATCGTCAATTGAATTCACTGGCTGTAAATTTTTAAAAAATATGTGTTCCTTAAAGAACCTTTCCGGCGTGGTCTTGAGAGTATTTATACGGAACCACCTAATGGGCGTTTCATCGTCCTCAAAATCCTTAGGCACAAGCTCTTCCACAGATTTTACCTTGTACTTTAGTTTTAACTTAGTAAATTCTGCTTGTAATCTTGTCTTATGCTGAAGGAATGCATCCTTTATAGGATGCTTACCCAGTTGGATCCTACCCTTCGACGAAAATAGCAAATCATGAACTAGTAACAATAACAAATTGTCACTTATTTTTAATTTCTTGGTTTGCAATGATTGCTTTATCTTTGATTTACGTATAATGACTTCAATGTATTCTTTATACTTTAATGTTGAATATACCACGGCATAGATGTGCTTAGGAGAACTAGTTAGTTTCTGCTCCTTAAAAATACGTGATTGTAAACTCCCAACATTTCCCTTTCCAGAAGAAGGCGTTAGAAACTTTTCTGCTTCAAAATACAACTTCATTGAAACGTTTAAATCTTGCTTTAGAGTGAGTTCTGATCATCTTGAAAAATTTGTCTAATACAGCTACGCAGCCCTGAGAAAGTAAATTTTGAGAATTTTTGTTCATACTATTCCATACTGCAGGCTTAGATGCTGCTAGCGAATAAATAGATAATCCATTAGGTCAATCAATCAAATTTATAGCTAGAAAGTTATCCTATTCAAGTCATGCATGTCCCCCCACCGAACGCTTATTCTCCTGGGACGAAGCTAACGGTTGGATCACACAATATTAGTGTTATCAAATACATCTCAGAAGGTGGATTTGCTCATGTTTATACTTGTAATATCGATCCGCCGTTCAAAGGATCAGCAATTGGGTGTTTAAAAAGAGTTGTAGTTCCAAATAAATGGGAATTGACATTATTGAGACAGGAAGTTGATGCCATGAGAAGATTGAGAGGCAACGCACATATTGTTTCATATATCGATTCCCATGCTTCAAGGTTGAATAATCCGTTGAAGGCTTCGCTAGGGGTACCGGAGCAGCAGCAATATGAAGTATTTCTCCTAATGGAATACTGTGAAAATGATGGGTTAATAGACTTCATGAACACAAGGTTGGTACATAAGTTAACCGAGCCGGAGATTTTAAAGATCATGTATGAAGTTACAATCGGAGTTGCCATGTGCCACCATCTACAGCCACCTTTAATCCACCGTGATATCAAAATCGAGAATGTGTTAATGGATTCAAAAGGCACTTATAAACTATGTGATTTTGGATCTGCGGTTGGCTATTCACCTGCGCCGAAGACACCACATGAACTAAAACGATTACGTGATGATTTAATGCAGCATACTACTCCACAATATAGATCTCCAGAAATGATAGATTTGACAAGAGGGTTTCCAATAGATGACAAACTGGACATTTGGGCGTTGGGGTGTTTCTTGTTCAAATTATGCTATTACACTACGCCTTTCGAACTGCCTGATCAAAAATCTTTGCAGGATATGGAACAGCTGATATTAAACTGTAGTAATACATTAAGGTTTAATAATAAGCCTGGTCTGATATTTTCTCCGAGATTAAAGAATATCATTAAATGTTGTTTGAGAGAAGATCCAAGACGTAGACCTAATGCTGTTCAATTATTAGGCGAGATTTGCGCAATGAAAGGCGAAACCAAGATTCCCAATGTAGTTCCTTATAGTGTTAAAGAACATTATAACACTCATTTGAAATCAACTAAGAGTAACAATGAGCATTCACCGCCGCTACTACATAGACCAACTGATACTAGAAATGATAATAGAACCAACAATAATGTCAAAAATGCCGATCCTTTTGCATCAATTGATAAATCAAAGCTATTACAAGCAACTCTCCAATCCAATAATAAATCACAAGAGAAGGGAACTAATCCTCGGCCGAAATCAACCTACGTCTCCCCCTCAACAACAAATACTTCTCCATCAAGGCCATTAAGTGCATATATTGATGAGAGTAGACTTCAAAGATCTAGGAGTCCTCATAACGCGTCCACTTCATCCCTAAAGGATTATATACAGAAGCAATTAAATGAAAGTAGTGAAGATATCTCATCTGCAAGAAGGCTCGAGGAACAAGAAAAAGGCACATTGGAGTTTTTAAGAACAAAAGAAGAATCTTATAAGAGTTCCCTTAATCTGAAGCAAAACACTGGTGGTAGTTTTAAAGCAACATTAAAGAATAGTTTACGAAAAATAAGTACTGGAAGTAGTATTCATAGCGTTTCAAGTAATCATAATACTGGAAATAATAAAGCCACTCTTAAAGCAAGCAAAAGATCAAGCATTTCCTCAATTAAGCAAATCATAAATGGAAATTCATTCAGAAAGTCAAGTAGTAGTCCGGAAGAATCAATTGATTACAATCACTTATCTTCTCCTGAAGATGAGAAGCCTGCTCGCAAATTATCTATTCAACGCAGAATGCAGATATTATTTAATAGTGCTAGAGAGCCACTGTCTATACAAAAATCTGCACATGCATATGGTAGATTTACCGACTCAAAAGCTGTTGATGATATCACAGCCATAAACAATGGGAATCTTTCATCATCTTCAAGTGAAGAATTAACAGCTCCATCAATGAAATTGTTTAAAACTTACGGAAGTTCTCATAAATTAGCTCCTCCAAAAGTTCCTGCTAGTTTGGCTGCTCACAAATCAATACAGTCTATAGAAAAGCTGACTGTTGCATCAGAAAGGCATGTACAACCCACTAGATTGAAGAAATCTGATTCTAAACCCATCTCTAAGAAACCACCTGCAAAGCCTAAAAAACCAACCTACTTAAGGTCCCCAGAAAAGAAAAAACAGCATGAACGAAAACTAAGCAATTCAAGCGAAATTTCCATACCGGATTTAGATGATCTAGAGAAGCAATTTTCTAAAAGATTTCCAAGTTATGTTTAATTCTTCTTTATACTTATACAATCATTTACAAAATTGTTTCTTTTTATTTTTTTTCTTCATATATATTGTACATTTTGGTCGCTTTTTTTTATTATTATTAGAAGTCTTTAGATTTATGTTTTAATGACACCATCAATAGTTTAAAGGATTTTATTGTCTAATCTTTAATATACAAAGAAAATTATGGAATACATAATAGTACAACATTATTTAACTGCTGTTATCGCTACTGCTATACTCTTCAATTGAGTCTAAAATGAAATCTATTCCTTCATCAAATCTTTCACTTATCACATCCCATAACCCATCAACTGAAGCTTTTATCACTCTACCAAACTTTCTTCTTGGTCTTTTACTACTATCGTCACTACCATTTGTTTCGTTAGTATTAGAATTACCATTCCGACTAATATTTAGGCCAGTAGTACCCATCCAACAAGGATTAAGACAACTTGTAAAGATGACTGAATTTTGATAATACCAATCAACCATGGATTCATCCATTACTGAAACTAAAGGCTTTAATGATGACCTATTAATAAATATAATAGTTCCTTTAACCAAATCCTTAATCTCCTGCGACAGCCGTTTAGCATATAAATGAACAATTGATTGGTATGCATCACCAAATCCAACAAACACAAGTTTCTTCAATTGTGAAAAATAGGATATATAGTTATCCCATATATATAGCAAGAGCTCTTGTGCAAAAATAGTAGGATTATATGAAGATGATTTATTGGAAGAAGATGAAGAGAATGGCATTGGCAACGGGAATGTAGGAATATTGATGTCTATGTACCCAATTCTTTCATTCTCTGATTTTGAATCTTTGTTAATTTCTTCATTGACTTTTTCAATGATTTGAGTTAATGGATGTTCTAATACGATCGAGGAGCTGCCTTCAATGTTACCATTAATTGGATTAATATTTGCCCAGATTTCTGGAGGTTCATGAATTGAAATTATAATAATCGAACTGTCATAAATATCTGGACTTGCAATTACTAGATCTTCTAAATGCGATGGCAAATCCACTGAGAAATTACCCAGCTTTTCATTTTCATTCTTATTGGACACAATTGGTAAATTGATAAAAGAATACTTGTTAAACAATTCGCTGGCTTGATGTGATCTTATTGGATCAGCAATATTAGTAAGTTTATAAGTTGAATTTTCATTCGATAAATCATAAACATCTTCAAAGAAATGGTTGGGAACTCCAGGTTTAAGTGATTTCCAATATCTTGACTGTATTTTAATGACCTCATCTATAACTTCTAATGTATCTAAATGAGGTTGAGTGGATATGGTACTTTCCGGTGGTTCCCCAACTAGAACTTTGGCAACACCTAAAGCACTTTTACTTATCGCATCCAAATTATAACCACCTTCTAATATAACCGCCAACTTACCTTTAGCTACACCTTTTAGCATATGCGTCATATAACCATAACCAGCAGGCGTAACATGACAACCACCAATGATATCACCATCTGCAGCATCAAACCCAGAACTAACCATAACTAGATCCGGATCAAATTCTGTTATAATTGGAAGAATAACTTTGTTAAAAGCATACACATAATCACCGTCATGCATTCCTTGTGATCTCCAGGGTATATTTACATTATATCCCTCACCTTTACCTTCTCCAACTTGGTTAGAATTACCATACTTAGTACCTGGATAAAATCTACCATTTTCATAACGATGTAACGATATATATAAAACTCTTGGGTCGTCATTGAATGACTTTTGCGTCCCATTACCATGGTGAATATCCCAATCAACAATGACAATCTTTCGAACTGATTCAGGATAATGCCTTAGTATATTTTTGGCAGCCACCGCAACATTACTGAATAAACAAAAACCACCCGGAGAATCAGGCTCGGCATGGTGACCAGGAGGTCTAATAACTGCCAACGAGTTTTTAACCTTACCTTCGACAACTGCTTTGCAAGCCTCAATAGCACCTCCGCAGGATAGTTTTGCAGAGAGGTAAGAATCGTTATTAACATAAATAGAATCACCTTTTTCGGTCTCTTCTAATAACCTCTCTCTGCTCATTGTCTCGGTTGACTGAATAAATTTTAAATGTGCCTCTGAATGCACTTCAAGGATTTCTTCAGCAGTTGCCTCTCTGATTGGAACCTTAACCATTAACGGGCCAATGTCATCACTCCCAGACAAAGAGCTGTCCTGAATTAGACCCGCTTCAGCCAATTTCTTGTAAATACGATAAATACGGCGAGGATCCTCAGGATGTGGATCAATGTATTCAAAGTATGACGTGAAAATTTTTGCATGGTACCTCATACGAACATCATACACCAATCCAGTCTTCAATGGACTATAAAATAGTTGTGGCTTAGTTGGAGGAACCACTATTATATTGCTATTAGGACTGATGTTCTCTAATTTAATCTTTTTATAATTTTCTGCCCCATTCATATCTTGCGTTTCTTCCTTCATGCTTATATCTTTAATGTCGCCTGTAGCTGGCACATCCGCTTTAATCGACGGTTCCTCGCTGGACGTCAACAGCCTTTTTTTCAGACCATCAGTTTCAGCCAAGAAACCTTCAGACATTGCTTGCTATAGTATATATTAATTAATTGAAAAGGAAATGCAAAATTTTAAGTCCACCTACGGAAACTAAATACGATAGCCACTACATATAGTCTTTAGTCGAGATGTAAAAATCTACACGGTCAACTGTAAAATAGACTTAATAAACTGTAAATTCATTTAAGAAGGGTTGATCTAGAATAAGAAGGTTTCCATTTACAACATTATTTGAAAGATCATAATGAATAAGATGTGTAACTATAACAATAGCCTAGATATAAGGTAGATTGTTAGTACTTAAAGGATGACTAAGTCGTTGTTGCTTCCAAATGAAAGAGATTTTATTGACGCTCATGCTGATTTAGATCAGGATCTTATTTACTATGAGTGCATCACGAAAATTCAGCAAGAAGGAAATCCAACAAGTAATGATTATAGGTATTCATGGGCTTTTGAGGCGGTTGATGGGTTTTTCAAGCAAAGCGAGGAAGGAACGGATGATATGACATTCAATTATAGCACTGAAGACTTTGGCATTTTGAAACCTTGGGAAGAAATAATCAGTGAGATCAAACAATTGAACGTGAGATCGGACCAGAACGAGTGTTACAAAGTTCTATTTCTAGCTCGCCACGGTCAAGGTTGGCATAACGTTGCTTCTCAGAAGTACTCGAAAGAAGAATGGCTAAAGAAATGGAGATTTCTAGGCACCGATGGGGAAATTACGTGGGGGCCAGATGCTACTTTGACTGTGTTAGGTATTAATCAGGCTAAAGAGAATAATACAGTTTGGAAACAGCAAATAGAAAAGGGAGCACCAATTCCAGCAAAGTTTTATGTTTCACCTTTATCGAGGTCAAGTCATACTTTGGCTTGTACTTGGGAAGGAGTGGATATTTCCACTCCGAAAGTTATAGAGAATCTAAGAGAAACTATCGGCATCCATTTATGTCATAAAAGGTCGGCCAAATCAGAAATAAGTCAAAGATTTCCAAATTTTATATTTGAAGATGGCTTCCCTGAAGAAGATGAATTGCATGAAAAGTTTTGTGAAACTAGAGAACAATTACATGAACAATTTGTAAGGATTAATGGAGTATTGCAGAATATTTTTGAGGAAGACTGGGATAACAATAGGGTGGATAAGGGAAAATCGATTGCGAATACTTTTATATCTGTCACTTCTCACGCCGGCACTATTAGATCGTTCATTACCGTGATTGGCCATAGGAAATTCACTATTCCGACAGGTGGCATGATCCCAATTGTTGTTAAAGGGACTAAAAGAGTATGAATATTTTATTTTTACTCTCTTTGATCCCTTTAATTAATGTAATCGTTATCCTAAAATTATGGGCATTATTAATTGCATTTATCTAAAAAAGTCTAGTTTTTCCAGTTTCTTATGATCCTGTATTTGAAATGCCATAAACGGAATTTCAAAAATGACACTATATCTCTGAATTGTTCATTATTCTTAGACATTTATTATGTTCAACAAAATGTTTAAGTATCGACATATGAGAGATTATGGGTTATGGGCACTTTTCGCACACCATTTTAGTAAAAAAATTTAAATCTCATCTCAATACAAGGTGGAAAGAAACATAGTATTGACAATATAAGACTTAAATTATAAATAAAGTAAATAATGAGACAAAAGAGGGCGAAAGCATATAAAAAACAAATGAATGTTTACCTTCATACATTCAAATTTAGAGAACCTTTTCAAACCATAGTTGATGATGAGTTAGTACTAAATTGTGAAAAAGCATCGTTTGATATCATAAAAGGACTAAACAGAACAATACAAGGAGAATCCAAACCAATGATAACACAATGTTGTATGCAAGCATTATATGGAACTAATAATCAAAAAGTTATTGATATTGCAAAAAAATTTGAAAGACGTCGTTGTAATCATCCACCTTCTAACCCTTTACCTCCTGCAGAATGTATCGACTCTATTACAAATGTGGATGGAGAAAATAAACATAGATATATAATAGCATCGCAAGATTTGTCATTAAGAAGAAAATTAAGAAAGATACCTGGTGTCCCTCTAATTTATATGAATAGATCAGTTATGGTTATGGAACCATTATCTGAAGCAAGTGCAAAATATTCCGAACTGTATGAACGTCGAAAATTAACGGGTGGGTTAAATGATGCTAAACGTGCAGGGTTGATTCATGATGGACAAGAAGAGGAAACTAAAAATCAAGACCAACCGGTTAAGAAAAAGAGAAAGGGTTCAAAAGAACCAAATCCACTAAGTGTTAAGAAAAAGAAAACTACAAACACGGATAGTAACCTGGAAGCTAGCAAGCCACAAAAGAAAAGAAGAAGAAGACATAACATTAACAATAAGGACGAGGGCTCCAATCGCGAAGATGAATCAAACTCACAAGAGAGATCAACACCTGAGATAGCAAAAAAGTCTTCATTGGTAGATGCACAAGAAAATAGCTCAGAACAAAATTCACAAGTGGAGAGATCTACTGACGTTGAATAATTTTATTGGCATTATATATACTACAATAAATAGACCTTGGATAATAAAATCTAAAAACATTTTAAAAATTAATGCTGCTTAATAACCTCTTGGTGAGTATCATTATCACCAATTTCTTTAACTTCTAAACTGCTCTGTTCCATTCCATTTTTATCCTCACTAATCTCCAGTTCAGCACCTTTATCATTTCCATTATCGCTTTCGCTTGAAGTAGAAAGGCGCTGACTGTCTAAGACATCTGTATCAGGTTCAACTATAAAGGAGCTCTTCTGTTCAATATTTTCGGCTGCTTCATTGTTTTCGTCTATCTTTAGAATATAGTTAACATCCTTATCTATTGAACATAATTTACAGTCATATGCAAATGATTTCTCCCTTAGTATTTTTTTAAATGACTTCATCAATAAATACAAATTGTTTTCCTCTTCAATCGAAGCATCCTGATAACTTGATTTGGAATAGAATACAAATGTTGATTCTTGCATCCATTGCACCCTCGGTTCTTCAATTTTATATGACTTTATTATCTGGTCCAATTCTCTTTCAATATCTTCTCTAGTAACTCCAAAGAATATATTTCTTATTACTATTGCATTGAATCTAGCATTCTCAATATCTTTCTGTTTTAGTTCAGCAGCTTTATTAGCTTCTAGGATAATCTCCTCTTTACGAGCTAACGCCTGACTTATAGTTAATTCAGGCAATTTAGTTAAACCAGTAATTACAAGGAATACAGATCTTTGAGGTTCTTTATCCTGAGATTCGGAATATAATCTATAACTTGCAGCTAACTCATGAACAAAAGTCCTTTGTGGTCTCTTCATTGGGGGGAAATGATACGATTTTCTCAATAGTTCAGCCAGTTCCGTATTATCAAGATTAAAATAATTATTAATAAACGTTCTCATTAAATTTTCAATTCTTGAGCACCAAGTAGTTTGTTTTTGGTAAATATTCAACACAATATCAGGATAAGGGATTTCTTCTTCAATAGAAATGTTTTCATTTGAAATATTTAACGCTTCTCTTAATTCGGCATCTCTTTTAGCTCTGACACATTCTTCAGTACATTCTGACAAAGAACCAATTTTCGAAGCTTCTTCTAATGAACTACCACATGGAACTTTTCTGGTAATTCTACCACATTCACAAGAAATCGAAACAGGTTCATTACAACGTACTGCATCACTTTTGATGATTTCCCGAGTTTATTGGAATGGCACCTCAATTTACAATAGTGAGGACAGTTGTTCCTGATTTTACCACACATTGATTGGCATAATTTCGAACTTGCATGAATATTCTTCCTAGTACAATTAACTGAGCAAACATTAAGGCATGGATGCCCACAATTTTTAGGGACTAAACAAGTATTGCCACATGAAACATTAGTTTGCGAACATAAAACATTCGGGACATCCGATTTTAGTCCACAATTACATTCCTTTGAAACTAATTTAGTACATTTTCGACAACTAACTGATTCATAATGACATTCGTGAGGTTCTGGTGGATGTCCACATTCTTTTTTTCTGACACATTGTTCATGACAAACAAGTTTTGTACCGCATCTTACGGGAGCAGGTATAACCGTCTTACCACAATGACAAACTAAATCATCATTACTCGATTCTAGACAGACACCGCAAGAACCGCTATGACATAGAGATTCACAATAATGTTGACCACAAGATTTCAACCTATTGCAGGACTTGGTACATATGTGAATCGGTTCGATTGTCATCAATTCGTCATCAAAGTTTGACCTAGCATTATTTCGAAGGGCTTTTTTCTTAAACCTTTCACGCTTAAGAGCTGTTTGTTCATCGGGACAACATATTTCTCTATGATAGTGTTTACGACAACTTAATAATGCTGAGCATTTATGAGTACATTTTGGCTTATAGCCTTGTTGAACAAACCGACATGGAACAGAAAATGAATAATTTTCACAAGAGCATTTAACATCTAAAATATTACAACATCTGCATTCGCCGGCATGACATTTTAATAAACAACGACAGCCACAATCCAATAACTTACCACAAACCAAGTCACATTCTGGTATTGGATCAGTACATCTGATTCTATATGAAGAGTCGACAATTGTTTTACCACAATAGCAAGCATCAATCTTTGAAGGTGAGAAATTACAAACTCTAATTTTGGAAGGTAATGGTTGACATGATAATTCTTCGAAGTGAATGCCACAATCATAGTAAACAGTAGTCCTATTTCCACAAGCTGTACCTCCTACCCACTCTTCATTTTTATTTTGACATAACTTTGGAACCTTCTCATGACATTTGATCTCTAAAGTGTCTTTACCACAATAACACTTAACCTTAATAGTTTCTTCGCAAAGCCCACAAAATCCTGGATGACATCCTTTGGTACACTTATGGCCAAATTCACATAAAGGAGTATTACAAGGTACATTACATTTCCAACCTTCTTTGTATGGAGTAATTAAGCAGGGCAATTGTTTGTCCATTTTACCGCAATGACACTTCAACACCGGTCCCATAGCACCACAAATTGGATGATTACCAGGATGACACATAGATGAACATGAATGAATACAATTTTCATACTTATAATTACACATATTACCACAACTAAATGGAATCAACGAGTTTGCACTCGGATTTGTCACTTTGCCACACCAACAAGTAAACTTCTTGGGAAACCTATTGGTTTCATAATTACATGATGGACATCTCCAGATTCTATTAGTTTTATCGGTCGATGACCCTCTGATAGCCCAGTCCTTGATACATTCTAAATCGTACACTCTAAAACAATTTTCGCAGGACCATACCTCTGAGCTTTGATCAATTTCTCCCGTACATACTAGACATGTATAAGTCCCCTCTTGTATCTCTCTAACGATAGTAGATGATAAAGATTCATTATTATATTCCTCTTCGTCTGTATCTGAAGACTCTTCTTCTGTGCTCGATTCATTGTAGCCTCCAGATACACCTGGATCATCTGTAATCGATTCAGCACTTGAATGCAGATCGATTTGATCTAGTTCAGGATAACATTTTTCCTTGGTTTTTTCTTGCTCTTCATTTCGATCCAGTCCTGTCGGAGGCAACTTTAGCGGATGTATACTCTCTTCCATATTCGTCTTGTTTTAAAAGGAAAAATGCTGTAAAGAAAAGAAGATTCCTCATAATAGATCGGAAATTTTTATTCTATAGTGTGTATATGGTTGAAGGTTACACAAAATTACTCATTACTTATCTACGTTTCAGTCTAAGACATATGACGATTTGTTTCATTAAAATGCACTATAAATGAAAGGAATGAAAGGATATAACCAATGTAAACAGAATCATGAACATATACAAAAGAATAAAAAATATAATTATAAAATTAAGGATAAAAATATAACTAACGATTGAACAAATTATTAACGACGGAATACTCTTTTAACAGCCACCAGACCCATATAGTATATTGCATTCTTAATAACAAAATAATAATGACTTACAGAGAATAAGATGAGTTAAAGAAAAAACAAATACAAATAGATAATGAATGACCAATTAGTAAAGATATGCTAATAAAAAATAAAATCAACTTATTCTTACGCTTCTTCTTTTAAAGAAATCCATCACTTTTCTCGCAGCGCTGGCTTCTTTGCCATTGGCAGAAGAAGAATTAGCTGGGCTAGAGCTGTTGGATTTTTTGGAGTTTGCGGATTTTGAGGAAGAGTTTGAACCAATTCTGTTCTGACTTTTAATAGATTGAGCTGTCATTACATTAATATCAACTGATGGTTCTAGTATTCTCTTAGATTGACCGGAACTGGAATGTATGGATACAGCTGATGAAGATGAGTTATAGCCACTGTAAAACGATAATAAACTAAATCTATTACGTCTTTTATTTTCTTTGTTCTCTTTACTTGCATCTTTAGGTTCTCTCGAATTTTCTCTTCTAGAGCTACCATTCGTAGGCTTCCGTTCGATAGAATCTTTGTACAATTTTTGGGTCCTAGTTCCTGGTTTTGTTTGAGATACACGATCTGCACTTGCAGGTTCCTTGGGAGAGGCTTTTTTAACTAACACCTCTGCTTTTTCTGATTCAACTGTCTCTTGAGATTTCTCTTGTACCATTTCTACAGCCTCTTGCTGCTTATCTGTGTTCCTTTCGAAGGAGCTTTCTGACAGTATATTGTTTTCAGGTACTAAAGCTAAATCATTAAATTCTTTTTCTGTAGCACCAGCTTCTTCTTTCAATGGTTTAGCCGGATTTTCATTGGCTGGTTTATTTACTACATCAATCTGCTTATTTTCCACTTTTGATTGTTCAACTTTGTCTTTAAGTTGGACAATTGGTGAAACAGTTTGAGTGTCAAAGATTGGAGTTTGATTTATTTGAGGAGTAGTTGTTAGAACCGTCAATTCATGATTAGTATCTTTATTTTTCGTTGGACTATGCACATCTGTCAATTCTAATGTATCCATCTTATCCTCTAAGTAACTTAAGACCGAATTCCTCTTATCTTCATGACTATTCAAATTGGTTGTCTCGCTTGTTAAAAAGCCATTAACGTGTATATGCGTAACAACTGAATCTCTTCTCGATTGGATTGAGGTAATTGATTTAGCAGTTGGGCTAGAACTAGCATTCTCAACAGAATTTTCAGAAGTGGGTGAAGCCTTGATTGGTGAATTTGATAAAAATTGAGGAATAGGTAAATTAATCGTAGAAGGTATCTTAATATAATCAAGGATTGCAGCGGCGCTTTGATTATTATTTTGCATCAATGATGAAGTTATTGATGAAGGATGGTAAGAAGTTGGTCTTGGTTTCTTCGTTGAATGAGGCAACTTATTAGAATCTCTTGATGATGATGAGGAGCTTGATTTGGTTGGAGGAGATAATTTAGAGCCAACTTCAAATGACTCAGATATTGTTGGTGGTGATCTTGACTCCGGTTTAGTTGGACTTTCGGCTATCGTAGAAATTGCAGTACCGGTATATGTTGTTGATCTTGGTAAATGTGTTGGTGATGGGAAATGATATGTTGCCTTCGTGGTTGGCAGAGTAAAGACAGGTTGGTTTAATGAATCTAATGAAGTCATTGATGATCTCTTATTGTCCGACACCATCGCTTTCAATGCGGTACTAGCCGATGGATAAGAAATATTAAGAGAAGCAGATTTAGTGTGACCACGACTATACACTGGCTTAGTTGGGGATGGACTTGATCTAATAGATTGAACTTCAGAACTTGAAGAGGATGCAATGATTTTTGGTAATGCAACTGCATTAGCTAAAGATGATGATGTTGAAGGATTTGAATATAGATGGCCAATATTTGTAGTTGAATAAGATCTATTACTGTTTGACATCATTAATGATGAACTATTAGTTCTTTCATTAATCATCGAGAACCTCTTATTTTGATTATTGTTGATAGTCTTATTATCTCTATTTTCTTTGTGTATTCTATCCCATTCAAGTTGTCTAATTGATAATAGGTTTGCATAAGGCGCTAGCCATGGATGATTTCTAATTTCGTTAAGATTAATTCTCTTTTTAGGGTCTGGAACAATGATTTTTCTTAACAAATCTCTAGCCAAAGGAGAGACATATTCAGGAAATGTCAAAGGAGTTTTACAGATATAATTATACAACCTAACAATATCAGAGCCGTCTTCATTCTCTGGATCATCATCAAATGGTAAATAGCCGGACAACATTGCATATAAGATGACTCCTAACGACCAAATGTCCACTTTCCTCCCTTCATAAGGAGATTGTGTTAAGACTAATTCTGGAGCTGCATAGCATGGAGAACCACACGAGGTTTTCATTAAATCATTTTTATCTTTATTATAAGAATTAACAAAGCCAAAGTCAGAAATAATCACATTTTTGTGCTTGTCTAATAACAAGTTTTCTAGTTTTAAATCTCTATGGATCAACCCTTTCGAGTGCATGTAATCAACACCACTAACTAGTTGAGCAAATAGCTTCTTAGCAACGTTCTCTTTCAAATACTTGTGCTGCAAAATATAATCGAACAATTCACCACCAGAAGCATATTCTAAAACAATACCAATGTATTTCCCACTTTTCATAACTTCCACCAAGTTGACAATATTAGGATGGCTCAATAGTTTCAAAGAATTGATTTCACGATGTATCTTGATTTCGCTTTCTGAGTCTTTCATAATGGTATCCCTCTTAATTAACTTGATAGCTACTTGACTAGGCTGTCTACCGTCTTTTCTCCAACCTAGCTTAACTTTACCAAATTCGCCTTCTCCTAAGGTTGACCCTAATATGTATGATCCAAATCTTACTTCTCGATGAATTCGTTTAACCACACTGGGATTTACCCTGGAATGATTACTACTAATCGATTGATCATCCCCATTCTGTGGGACTGCTTGGGATGTCATGGGGTTATATGTTTTCTATCTTTCTCTAATTTATTCGTATGAGGTACTTGTGTTTAACCGCTTTAAGATAAAGATAAACTGTGTGAGCGAAAATAAAACAAATAAAAATCTGTGACGTACCTAAGAATTAGTGGTCTTCCTTG
Organism: Schwanniomyces occidentalis var. occidentalis; assembly: GCA_031081865.1. Classification (NCBI taxonomy): domain Eukaryota; kingdom Fungi; phylum Ascomycota; class Pichiomycetes; order Serinales; family Debaryomycetaceae; genus Schwanniomyces; species Schwanniomyces occidentalis. Next base: position 166,548 of record JARYTB010000018.1, read on the forward strand.
TCCTTGGAAGATTTCGAACAATTGGGCTCCGAAAAGGCGTCAGTAGGTAATACTATTGTAACAGAAGGAGAGGAATGCCTTTTGTGAAGATATATCACAGTAATCAGGAAGAAAGAAGAGATCTTGCTTGATTATACTAGTATAGACTGGCGATGTTTTGTTGTAAATTTGTAAATACAAAGAAGAAACATGTTTACGTTTTGAAATTTCACACGACCTCATAATTTTAGCCAAATCTAGTAATAAAGTAAACATAGGAACAATCGTCAATTCAAAGATGCATAGTAATCTAGCACCTGGACGATAGCGTTTCAAGGTGGAGTCTTTCTTTCCCTGCTAAGGGATGTAGCTTTGTAATCCATTAACTACATCCATTGAATCTATTGCCACCAGCATCGGCTTCAGTTCTCTGGATCCATGTCTTAGCTACATAAACAAGCGGCTTAAGATAAAAGCTGATACCTAAGAGGTTACGACTCTAGCTTTACGTAGTAAATATTATCGAACCATATCATTGTTGCCAGATAAACTATTTATAGACAAGAATATACTTTTACATCTTTTAGAGACAGATTAGTCAAGGTTCTATTATTGACGACCTAAATTCTCTGTACAGAAACAGTAATCTCACGCAAACATATGAAGTACGTTTGAGAAATAAATGGTTCATCAGCGAAAGAAAATGGCAAGGATTAGCTTACCTGAGTTGTGGCGAAACCTGGTCAAGGTCAACGTCGGACGAGCATTTCTCTATTCGATAACGCTCTGATCCTATACAACCCTGATGAACACTGATGACGACGCTAGTATGGGGATCTACATCCCGGTTGAAAGGTCGAGAACGGAAAAAAACTAAAACGGAAGACCGTTGTTACAAGCGGTTGTCTACAGCGCTAGGCAGTTATATGGTCCGGCAAGGGTGTCAGATCCATATACCATTATTTGTAGTATATAGTGCACAGTATACAGCATATTGTACAATATTATGTAGTATATAATATCTAGTAGCAGTAATATAATATCAGATAGATAACCTAGTCGGCTTAGAATACAATATATCGTGATCTATTTAATGTCTCGTAGATTAGTTGTCTCTCTTGTACCGCATATAGATCACGATCAAATAAGCTCTACAAGGAGTGACCTCAAAGCATATTTCTTTTATATCCTTGATAAATGTTCTATTGGCCAGTATTAGCAATTAAAATGACGAAGTTACACAAAACCGCGATATCACTCATTGCGCGTTGATTATTTGTTTATTCTCCTAATAAAATCATCGCGTCATGTAAGATCACATCTCTTTTTACAACACCTATATCAATAACATGACTCAGGCTGGAGCTAACAATAATTCAAAAATAGTAGAGGAGGAGGATGGTCTTGGCGGCCCGCTCTTGATAGAGCAGCTAGAAGGTAATGGAATAACTGCTAGCGATATTAAAAAGTTGAAGGCTGAGGGCTACCACACGATCGAAAGTGTTGCCTATACACCCAAGAAAGCTTTGTTAACGATCAAAGGTATCAGCGAGGCCAAGGCAGACAAAATCTCTATTGAAGCAGCTAAGGTTGTTCCGTTGGGCTTTACTACAGCAAGTGAATTTCATAGTAGAAGATCAGAGTTGATCTGTATAACTACAGGTTCAAAACAACTAGATACTTTGTTGGGTGGTGGTATCGAAACTGGTTCAATCACTGAAGTATTTGGAGAGTTCAGAACTGGTAAATCTCAGTTATGTCATACTTTGGCTGTAACTTGTCAGTTACCCATTGATATGGGCGGTGGCGAAGGAAAATGTTTATACATCGACACTGAGGGTACATTCAGACCAGTTCGTTTGGTTTCGATTGCACAAAGATATGGATTAAACCCTGATGATTGCTTGGATAATGTTGCCTATGCAAGGGCTTATAATGCTGAGCACCAGTTTCAGTTATTGAATCATGCTGCGCAGATGATGGCGGAATCAAGGTTTTCATTGTTAATAGTCGACTCGATCATGTCTCTATATAGAACCGACTATGCAGGTAGAGGAGAGTTGAGTGCCAGGCAAACACATGTTGCTAAATATATGAGAACTTTACAAAGATTGGCTGACGAATTTGGTATTGCTGTTGTCATTACCAACCAAGTTGTTGCTCAGGTTGACGGTAGCGCTGGTATGTACAATCCTGATCCTAAAAAACCAATTGGTGGTAATATCATAGCACACAGCTCGACCACGAGGTTATCGTTCAAGAAGGGAAGAGCTGAAACAAGAATTTGTAAGATATACGATAGTCCATGCTTACCTGAAAGCGAATGTGTATTTGCTATTTATGAAGATGGAATTGGTGATCCGAAGGTTGAAGATGATGAAAGTTGATGGAAAAAGGGAAGAATTATATATTCATAAAATACAGCGGACCGTAGATATATTCTTCTAGTAATATCTATTCTTACATACTTTTATAGCTAATGTGAACTGATGACGAATAAATACAAATACCGAAGAGAATTAATTTTACATGTTCGAGCTTACATTATTTTAATGTTTGCGCTGGGAATTTAGCACACACTTCAGTTGTGTTTCTATTTCTGTTCCAACTTGTAACATACTTGATGAGGTATGATAAATTTTCTTGATGTCTGAGTCAAAGAAATAAATCACACTAATTAGGTAATAAATTCTTACAAATTATCTAAACGATCAGACACGGATTTTGTGCCACAAAAATCCTTCTAGCGTGCGGCGCCCATAATAAATAAATTATCTTTTTCATCAATCAGTAGGGTAACCCTTTGGACGTGTACCCGACGGAATATCGATTTTTTCTTCTTTCCTATCATTCTTAGCTTCCATCCAATATTACCAAATAAATGTTAAGAAAATTCTCTTCTTGAATCTACGGTTATCAAGAGCTTTGTAAGGTTGATTGCATTTAGTATTATTCCAGCTCAAAACCTTCATTATCCATTGCTTCGTTTCGAGCAGCTATCAGTCAAAGAAGATAGATATAAAATAGACTTCTATTGAACAGTACCAGAGTTCAAGAAAACCTGCAAGTTTCAATATATTTTCTCCCATTAATGATGGAAAAGTCGAAGATTAAATCCATATTACCGAAACCATCGCCATCACTAAACCCATCGACACCGTCTTCTTTCGACTCGACTAACGGTTCCAGTAATAGCGGAAAGAGATCAAGTTCCAGTAGTAATTCGGTCGACCATTCTTCAAAAAGACAAAGATCTAAATCTATGGTGCCTGTGGGCAGAGGTGATAGCAATAGCGCTAATTCAAGTGAAAGAGGTTCAAAGCAAACAGGACATCGACCAGTGACATCTTGCACATTTTGTCGCCAACATAAAATCAAGTGTAATGCATCTGAAAATTATCCAAATCCTTGTCTGAGATGCGATAGAATGGATTTGAAATGTGAGATAGATCCCCAGTTTAGACCCAAAAAGGGATCCCAAATACAGTCGCTAAAGGACGATGTTGATGAGTTAAGAGCTAAGATTGAGATGCTAACTGAAAATGAATCCTTATTGACAAAAGCCTTGAACCAGCATAATCTTAATTTTTTAAAGCAACAACAGCAAAATCAATTTGGGTCGTCACCTACTGCTGCTCAAGAAATATACAATAGCACGTCCGGACCATTTTCCATAAATACATTAAATAGCCATTTGAATGACTCTATCCCAAGTCATCCAAGTACAACTTCTCAATTATCTCATGTTTTACAGGATAATTCTGATAATTCTCCGGCAACTCATGGCACTCCTGAGGCTAAGAAAGAAATCGAATATAGAACAATTTCAGAGTTTATCCTTGGCGATGTCAGATTACCTTTGGAAAAGGCAAATGAATTGCATGATAGATTTATGACTAAACATTTACCCTTTTTACCAATCCTTACTTCAAAATCTGCAACTGAATTATATCATAGATCTCAACTATTGTTTTGGTCTGTTATATTAACGGCCGCGTTATCAGAGCCCGAACCAACTTTATATATGTCATTAGCTTCGCTAATTAAACAATTAGCGATTGAAACTTGTTGGATTAGGACGCCAAGATCAACTCATGTTATTCAAGCCCTAATTATTTTATCGATATGGCCCTTACCAAATGAAAAAGTATTAGATGATTGTTCATATAGATTTATTGGTTTAGCTAAAAACTTATCCTTGCAATTAGGCTTACATAGAGGAGGAGAGTTTATTCAAGATTTTAGTAGAACCCAAGTAAGCTTAGGTCCTGATGCTGAATGCTGGAGAACCAGGTCATGGTTGGCAGTTTTCTTCTGTGAACAGTTTTGGTCATCTGTTTTAGGCTTACCGCCTTCTATTAATACTACAGATTATTTGTTGGAAAATGCAAGGATAGATCATTCTTTACCAAATAATTTCCGTTGTTTAATCTCATTATCGATTTTTCAGTCCAAATTGGTGAATGTCATGGGCATTTCAGTGACAAGACCTGACGGTTTATTAGAGCCTCTGAATAGAGCTGGGTCGTTGAATATATTGGATAGGGAACTAGAAAGATTAAAATTCAAATTATCAATTGAAGAAAACTCCTCCATCGAGGTTTATTATTTATATATCAAGTTGATGATATGTTGTTTTGCTTTCTTACCTGGTACACCAATTGAAGATCAAGTTAAATATGTTAGTTCGGCATATCTATCAGCAACAAGAATTATTACTATTACTTCACAATTGGTAAATACCACTTTATTAATTGAATTACCTATTTATGTCAGGCAAGCAATGACTTATTCAGTTTTATTATTATTCAAATTACATTTATCTCGTTACTTGATCGATAAATATGTGGATAGCGCAAGACAACTGATTGTTACTGTTCATCGGTTATTAAGAAATACTTTATCATCATGGAAAGATTTACAGAATGATATTTCAAGAACTGCAAAAGTTCTAGAAAATTTGAATATAGTTTTGTATACTTATCCAGAGATTTTTCTAGATGATAACAATGAAACCGAAGGTAGCATAATAAAGAGAATGAGATCACACTTAACTGCATCACTATTTTATGATTTGGTTTGGTGCGTTCATGAGGCAAGAAGGAGAACCTTAATTGATAAGAATAATAACTCCAAAACTAAAGGAACACTAGAAGATACTAAAATTCCAAAAGACTCAACTAATGAGTTAAATACTAGAAAACCAACACCATTGCCATTTTATAATCAGATAAATAAAGAAGATTTTAAAACAATTACAACTACAACCCCAAATGGTACCACTATTACTACTTTAGTACCAACTGATCAAGCTATGAATCAAGCAAGGCTGAATGCCGCGGGATTAAACAAGCCATTGGAAATCAACGGTATTCCTTTGGCCATGTTGGAAGCAACTGGTAGCATTAAAGACACTATAAAAAAACAAGCTCCAAATGCCCAAATGTCAGATTTAGTCAAGGATTACAATCCTAATACCCAGCCTGATGAATTTCAATCACATCCCCCTCTGTCGCTTAACCCAATCCCAAACCAAGCAATGTATACTCCTACTATTCCACCACAGCAACCGCTTCCAGTTGACCTCAGCGGCAGTCAGGCAACGCCTTTGCAATACATGAACAACGGTCAATTTAATGGCATTGCTGATCAAATGGACTTTTTCTTCCAGCAGCAGTCCAATGGTTGGATAAATAATGATAATTATCAAGAAGATGATTTCTTAGGCTGGTTTGATTTAAATATGATCCCTGAAAAGTAATTTTCTGCTTCTTGTTTGTCTTGTTGTCATTTCTTGTATGTGCATATACCTTATTTTTGGCACTACTCCCTCATCTTTATTTATTTTTTTATAGTACGATTTCTCATGCTTCCACTTTATTAACTCCGTCTAATGTCTTATGGTGCTAACGTCTTATATTTTTCAAAGGTTATTTTCTTTTCAACTTGTGTATTATTCCATGGTATATAGTCATATAAATTGCAAAAAATCATATTTGGCAAATATATTATCACGTGAAATATAGCAATTGCTTCCAATACGGTGTCCTGGATAATTTATGAATCTATTGAAATTTCTAAGGTTCTTTAGAATATCGAAGTTCTTTTTAATCTTATAACTCTTTTTTGTATAACAATTTATCTGGAATGCTTTCTAAACAATTCTTGCGTTCAATTGCTTTAAGATCATCAATCCCAAGATCTGCTATCCCAAGGTCATCTCAAGTAGTCAGACCACTTTTCAATTACAGATTTTACTCGTTCAAAGCTGAAGATCAACCAAGAATCAGAATTGGTTCTGTGGCACCAAACTTCGTTGCTGACACTACACAAGGTAAAATTGATTTCCATGAATATATCGATGACAATTGGGTTGTCTTATTTTCGCATCCAGCTGATTTTACACCAGTTTGTACCACTGAATTGGGTGCCTTTGCTAGATTAGCACCAGAATTTGAAAAGAGAAATGTCAAGTTAATCGGTTTATCAACTGAGGGGGTTGACAGTCACAATGCTTGGATTAAAGACATCGAAGATGTTGCTACTGATGGTAGTAAGTTCACTTACCCAATTATTGCAGACTCTTCAAAAGAAGTTTCATTTAAATACGATATGGTCAGCGAAGAAGATTTCAAGAATATTAGCTCGGGTATGGTTGCAACTGTTAGATCTGTTTTCGTTATTGACCCATCAAAGAAGGTCAGATTGATTATGACCTATCCAGCATCAACTGGTAGAAACTCTCTTGAAGTTTTAAGAGTTATTGATGCATTGCAATTAGCTGACCAAAAAGGTATTGCTACTCCAATCGACTGGTCTCTTGGTCAAGATGTTATCATCCCACCAAGTCTTTCTGATGATGCTGCAAAAGCTAAGTTCGGTGAATTCAAAACTTTGAAATCTTATTTAAGAACTACTAGTTTAAATAAAGATTAATTTTAAAGTTACATAGTTTGAATTGTATTATGTACAAAAGTATATATGGATTTGATTATTATTTACGCTAACGGATTATTGAATTAGTTAATGTGTCACATTTTGCGACGTCCGACGAATCATCCTTGGTTTTCAAAGAACACTGATCACCTTCATCTGTCACATAAACTGCCTCACCTTTCTCGTTAGTCTTTAAATGCTTTTGAATATCTTCCCAAGCTTTAGATTTTAACTTTGATGGATACTTATCCGATATGAATGGATGGAAATACAAATTTTCTCCTATCTTTGCACTTAATGGAGGATTGATTAGGTCAACCTCTATCTTCGGATTTTCTGTGTTTTCTTCTCGTTTCTTTTCTGAAGCTAGCAACATTGCTTCTGATTTAACTCCCCTCATCTTTGATGGCTTTAAATTCGATAGCACCACAACTTTTCTATTTATCATTTGGTTCAACGGAATATAATTTACTAAACCAGAGCAGACTTGAACTGTCTTGGGCATTTCATGCTCGCCCATCTCATTTTCAATTTGGACCTTTGATACATACAATTTTTCTGCATTTTCATGCTTCTGACATTGTATTATTTTACCAACTTGAAGATGTAATAAATTCGGTGGATCTGGAATATTAGTACACTTATTCTGAACTCTCTCTGAAGTTACAATACTTACATTCTGGTGTTTTTATTGTGCAATAATAACGAATCAAGAACTTTAGCTTACACATTTCATAGAAAAATGCTTAATCAATTATATACCTTAGTATAATCACTCACTATTTTTCAGTATTAGTACTTCCTCATGTGCTTGATGTCAAAAATTATTTTTTCCTGATTAGGAAATTTAATTGAAGCATATTACGCGTCCTAATATGGAAAAAATTTATAAGGCTTCTCTTCCATCTGTGAAGATTATTCAAAGACACCATTATCCTTTAGATACATATTATCTATTTTTATTATAGTCATAGTAACATAAATCAGTCCGTTATGGCTAATTTTGTCTCCTCCCCGGGTAGAATACCTTCAGATTCTGCTCAATTGTTACACTCATCTCAGCCACCATCGTCTATAGGAAGATCTGGTGGGTTTACACCTCAAAGTAATCAAGCCGGACTATTCAGCGAATCTAATCTATCACAAGGTGCACCAACACCTCAGCCGGAGGCACCAGCAATTGCTGGTAGAAGAAGGCAAATTGCAGTTCCTAAAGTCGTTGATGTGACTGGTGAAAAAGTTCGTGAAAGTTTTGAACAATTTATAGAGGAATATGTTGATCCTGATAGTAAACACGATGACGATCCATGGGAAGGAAGAATTTATCTTGCTCAAATTGAGGCTATGAAAACTTACGAATATAGTACATTGTACGTTGATTATCAACATTTAATGGAACGTGAAAATGGTGTTCTAGCATCAGCTATTTTGGAACAATATTATCGTTTCACTCCGTTTCTATTGAAAGGTTTAAGAAGGCTATTAAAGAAATATGCTCCAACATTGTTATACACTAATTTATTGAGTAATCAGGTTGATGAAGAAGATAATACTAATAATAGAAACAGTGAAGCCTCATCATCTACCACTGGATCTCAAGTTAATGAAAGAGTCTTTCAAATTTCTTACTTTAATTTACCCACGGTTTACAGAATTAGAGACATTCGTACTGATAAAATTGGTTCGTTAATGTCAATACTGGGTACAGTTACAAGAACTTCAGAAGTTAGACCTGAGTTATATAAAGCATCGTTTACTTGTGATATGTGTTCAGCTATCATCGAAGGAGTTGAACAAGTGTTTAAATATACTGAGCCAACTTCATGTCCCTCATGTGAAAATCAGTCGTATTGGACTTTGAACGTTGCTAAATCACAATTTATCGATTGGCAAAGAGTTAGGATTCAAGAGAACTCAAACGAAATTCCAACCGGTTCAATGCCTCGTACACTAGATGTTATCTTGAGAGGTGAAGCAGTTGAAAGAGCTAAACCTGGTGATAAATGTAAATTTACAGGAACTGAAATTGTTATCCCTGATGTTTCCCAATTGGGTCTACCCGGTATTAAGCCACAATCAGTTAGAGAAAATAGGCGTATGGGATCGTCAGAATTGAGTTCAGGAGTTAGTGGGCTCAAGTCTTTAGGTGTTAGAGATCTTACTTATAAAATTGCGTTTTATGCTTGTCATGTGTCTTCGTTGGTTAATAAAAGTAATGGGAATGGCTTTGATGCAAAGGAAAGTACTGAAGTTGTCTTTCAAGGTCATGGTGATCAAGAAGTATTTTTAACCTCATTAACTGATTCAGAGGTTGCTCAGTTAAAAGAAATGGTTAAAGATGAACATATATATAACAAATTAGTTCAGTCTATTGCTCCTGCAGTTTTTGGTCATGAAGTTGTTAAAAAGGGTATTTTATTACAATTACTTGGAGGTGTTCACAAACAAACGGTCGATGGTATTAATTTAAGAGGTGATATTAATATTTGTATAGTTGGTGATCCTTCTACATCAAAATCACAATTTCTTAAATATGTTTGTGGATTCTCACCAAGAGCTGTTTATACTTCTGGTAAAGCATCGACTGCAGCAGGTTTAACGGCGGCTGTTGTTAAAGATGAAGAGAGCGGTGAGCATACTATTGAAGCAGGTGCTTTAATGTTAGCTGATAACGGTATTTGTGCTATAGATGAATTCGACAAGATGGATATTGGTGATCAAGTTGCAATTCATGAAGCGATGGAACAACAAACTATTTCGATTGCGAAGGCAGGTATACATGCTACTTTGAATGCTAGGACTTCTATTTTGGCAGCTGCAAATCCAATTGGTGGTAGATATAATAGAAAATTTGGTTTAAGATCAAACTTGAATATGACTGCACCAATTATGTCAAGATTTGATTTATTCTTTGTTATTTTAGATGATTGTAACGAAAAGGTTGATACTCAATTAGCATCACATATAGTTGATTTACACATGTTGCGTGATGACGCAATCAACCCCCCATATTCAGCTGAACTGGTGTCGAGATACATAAAATACGCTAAAACCTTCAAGCCAAAAATGACTAAACAAGCAAGAGATTTCTTAGTCTCGAGATACAAGGAATTAAGAGGTGATGATGCACAAGGATTAGGAAGATCTTCATACAGAATTACTGTTAGGCAGTTGGAGTCAATGGTTAGATTATCAGAAGCAATTGCTAGGGCCAATTGTACTGAAGTAATCACACCAAATTTTGTTTCGGAAGCATATGACTTATTGAGACAATCAATCATTAGAGTTGAGATGGATGATATTGAAGTTGATGATGACGATGCTGATACTAATAGTAATGATGACGATAACGATGACGACGACAATGACAATAATATCAATATCAATAATACTAATGAGCAACAGTCTGAACCATCTCAACAAAGAAAGAGGGAAACAACTGCCATTTCTTATGATAAGTATGTTTCCATGATGAATTTAATGGTTAAACATGTTTCTGATGATAATGAAGGTGAAGGTTTAACGTCAGATGAAATAGTTAACTGGTACTTGACTCAAAAAGAAAATGATATTGAATCAGAACAAGAATATTATAGCGAAAGAAAATTGGCTTACAAAGTCTTAAAAAGACTAGTAAAAGATAGAATTTTAATGAGCGTTACAAACAATTTAGATGATGATAGTTTGGTTAATGATGAAGAAGTACCAAAAAACACTAGAACCGTCTATATTATACATCCAAATTGTGCAATTCTAGATTTCTTCGATCAAACTAGAACTGGAGAACCAGATCAAGAACTCAACGAAGAAAATACCGAAGATTAAATGTGTATATTATTTCTATTCTTATAGTATCAATTTTATAGTAATTACAAAGCTTAAAACTAAGGTCACAATCTAATTTTTTGGTCTCTTTTGCTTATCCTCTTTAACCTCGCTATTTTTTCTTTTATTAGCCACATCTGTTGAAGATGAAGCTTCTGTGTTATCTGCATTTAAAAAATAGTTCTCTTTATCATTATTAGTATGAGTATTATTATTACTAATCTTTGGCATATCATACAACTGTTGTTGGTTGGTTTGATATTCAACATTTTGATGAGTGGACGATGAACCAACTATCTGCTGATATCTTAAATTGTCAGAACTCTTCCATTCAGCAGGAGTCAATTGTTGAGCACATTCTAAACAATGGTCAATAAATGCTTTTGAATTTGGGAACATTCTTTGGCAGGCCCTACACCATCCTGGATCTTCTTTGGAGCCAGGTATAACTTGTTGCTTATCTTGAACATAATGAACTAATCTTAAATGTCTTTTTAACACATCTAGTCTATTAAATGCGCCACCGTTACGATGGCATGTAGGATCATTTCTCCAATATGGACAATGAAACATCGGTTCAGCGTGAGATTTTGCATGTCTTCGTAAGTCTGACTGTCTAGCAAATGCCCAATCACATCCAGGAAATGTACAAGTATATGGCCGTGCATGAAGGTCCTTTAGTCTTTTTGAGCTGAATTTTCTTGAGTACTCCTCTAGTTTAGTTTTTGGTCTGCCGACTTTGAATGAAAAGTTGGTTTGACCTTCTGATTGCTGAGGAGACTGTGGATGGTTCGGTATTGGCACCAGCTGAGGCTGAGGCTGAGGCTGAACGGATATCTGTTGTAGCTGCTGAGCGACTTGTGGGGGAGCAGGTGGTGGCACCTGTTGCTCTAGCAGCTGAAACGTTTGGCCCTGGATCCGTGAATTAAAATAGTTATTATAAACGGGATTACTCGCACTGCTATAAGCAACTGGACTATAGTATGATGCATTGTTTGTATTAGAAGGAATGTAGTTACTATAATGACTGAGATATGAAGTCAACTGAGACGCTGAACCTGTCTGTGTTCCTCCTTGCGCTTGCTTTTGATTATTCAACTGAATGGGCAATGGCTGCTGGGGAGTCACATGAACTTGTGGTTGCTGTGATTTATCTCGTATGGCTCCTGTTTTTGATAAACTGATCTCTTGATCTTGATCTTGTATTCTCATGTTATCTTTAGCAGCATTATCAGTTTGACTGCCAGAAACTTCTTGCTTATCTACCATGCCTTTTAACCGCTTCTTAAATCTTTGAACTTGCCAATGGAAATTACGACCGATTGACCAATATATTAAGGCGTTTTATGTTAAAACTGCTGCTATGTATGCTGTTTCTAGAGGCAATATATCTAATCACAGTATAGATCTCCGTGATGATAGTAGGAGGGAATGAGCCGCTTACTGTGAGGATTATGGATATACAAAATTTTGTAGATAATTTTTGGCTAAAGTACACTACCCTACCTTTGGTGATTAGCAACGATTACAGGTAGAGGGAAAGGACATGACAATTAGTATCATATAGCCATGAATATTCTTGTTCTTTGAACAAGATTAGGTGAGTAATATCCATTGAAACCCTCTTTTGTGAAATTTTTTTGAACATTTCGAATTGGGGGTCAATTTTACTAAATAGATTGAAATTTCTCAGCAATCGTACAATTATGACTACATTTATAAATAGATCATGTTGACAGAACCAAAATACGAATATTTAGAAGTATATCATGTTTCAGTGATGTTATGCAATATTTGTATGCGTCGATAAGTTGGTCGGTTGCCGCCGACTACAATAGGTGGTAAATGATGCCGCTGAGAAAAAAAGCAACGGTGAGCCCCTACAGGTAATGACCTAGCTTACAGGATTTAAACTATCTTTAGAGCAAGTAGTTAGACGTATTCTTATTCTAGTACATGGGGGGTTAATTCGGTATTATTCTTCCTTAGTAATTGGACTATATTACTAAAGGAACAGGTCGTGTCCTGGTTACAATTTCTATTACGTAAAAATTACTGATTACAACCTCAGGAACGATATAAAAGGAGCGCAACCTTACTACTAACGTGGAACTGCTGTAGAAATCATCTAAGATGTCTAATGTAAGTATAAGATAGCTAAAAATGTGATTGGTTTGAATAGCACTAACCGCTTTAGACTAAACCAATTGAAATTTTAAAATTTGCTGACGATTCTGGTGCTTTCAAGAGAAAAGATTCCCTGTTTAGAAACTTTATTAGCCAAGCATCAAACGCACAATTCAAACCGGAGGCAAACCGTTATCATTTATATGTTTCCTTGGCCTGTCCTTGGGCCCACAGAGTTTTAATTACCAGAGTTCTTAAGGGTTTGACTTCGATTATATCTGTGTCAATTGTTCACTGGCACATGGATAGTAAAGGATGGAGGTTTATCAATGAAGAGGAAGAAGCATTGAAGAAGAACAGTAGCGATATCCATTTTGGTACTAAGGATCATTTGTATGGATTCAAAAGACTTAGTGAAGTATACTTCAAAGCCGATCCTAATTACGGTGGCAGATTCACCGTACCAGTTTTATGGGATAAGAAATTGGAAACCATTGTCAATAATGAATCGAGTGAAATCTTGAGAATGCTCAACACTGAGTTCAATTCCTTGTTACCATCTGAATATGCTGATGTTGACTTATATCCAGAGCTGTTGAGAGACAAGATTGACGAGATAAATTCTTGGATTTATGATAATGTTAACAATGGTGTTTATAAAGCTGGTTTTGCTAGCAAGCAAGAAGTTTATGATGCTGAGGTTCAAAATGTCTTCAAACATCTAGACAAGATCGAGACAATTTTGAAGGAGAACCATTCAGACTCCAATAAGTTGCAGTTTTTATTGGGTAATCAATTAACCGAAGCGGATATCAGGTTATATACCACAATGATTAGATTTGACGCTGTTTATCATCAACACTTCAAATGTAACTTGAAGATGATTAGACACGATTATCCATTTATCCATAATTGGTTAAGACTCTTATATTGGAAGATCCCTGGGTTCCATGAAACTACCGATTTTGATCACATTAAATTTCACTATACCAAAAGTCATATCGCTATTAACCCTCACGGTATTACTCCAATGGGTCCAATTCCAAATATTTTACCTTTATAGTCCTGTTGAGCCACTATTCATTCCTTTTCTTTAACATTCTTTAGTATCAATATACGAACTATGAAATTCTTCAACAGCAAGAAGTTCTAAAACCGTCAATTAGACGAAATTATGAACATCACTTTCCATGCAAGTGTTACACGGGAATATTTGCTTACTTGACGTCTCAAGTAGGGATAAATTATAGTACACGTAAAAATTGAACATCAATTTTCTTAAACCAGAAAAAAAAAAGGCATAGTTAAACGAAATAAATATCTTGCATCATTTATAATTTATTTTCTGTTTTGTAGATACGTGATTATCATAAGAGGAAAAAATCTACAATAGACGATAAATTCTCGATACTCGAAAGGCTTGACACGCAAAAAATTAAATCTCTATCGTTTACCAATTTGAGTATATGTATTTTCTTTCTTTTCTTTTTCTTTTACTATTAAATTTCTTTCTGTTCAACCTCTTGATAGTTGTTAATATACATTTAGTACCGGTATGAGAGGTATGTGTGGTTGAGTGACCGTAAAAAAAAATGTTTAGAATTTTTCTTCTTGTAGGTTATTTGTTGATATGACGTACTAACATAGAGACAGATTATAAAGTTGTTGTATTAGGAGCAGGGGGTGTTGGTAAATCGTCGGTAACGGTTCAATTTGTACAAGGGGTTTATGTTGAAAGTTATGATCCAACAATTGAAGATTCATATAGAAAACAGATTGAGATTGATGGAAGAGCATGCGATTTAGAAATCTTAGATACTGCTGGTGTTGCGCAGTTTACAGCAATGAGAGAATTGTATATCAAAAGTGGTAAGGGATTCTTATTAGTGTATTCAGTTACTGATGAAAATTCGCTTAAAGAATTGTTGTCTTTAAGGGAGCAAGTTCTAAGAATTAAAGATTCTGATAACGTACCAATGGTGTTAATTGGTAATAAGTGTGATTTGGATGAAGACAGAGTACTAAGCATAGATGATGGTATTAAGGTCTCGCAAGAGTGGGGATGTGTTCCATTTTATGAAACTAGTGCAATGTATAAGACTAATGTCGACGAAGCCTTTATTGATGTTGTTAGACAAATTATGAGAAAAGAGGCAGCTATAAGTGCTGAAAAGAAGCAACATAAAGAACTACAAAATCAGAGCAAATTAAATGATGCAGATAATAGTGAAAATACTGATAATAACAAAGAAGAGTCGAACAATAGGGAACAAACTCAAAACGTTCGTTCGAAACAATCGATAAATGACGCTCATATTGACAACTCAGGTAGCAGATGTTGCACTATTATGTAAATTTATGCAGAAATGATAGTATTAACTAAAGACTTCCCAAAGACTTCTCAGAGGAACAATTTATTTTATATAAACTATTTTTTAGTAATAGTTCTTTCTTTTAGTTCGTATTATTTACTTTCCTTAGCCTATTTATAATTGCTGGTTCTAGTAGTTTATTAAATTTTTAATGCATTTAATAATTTTTTTGTCAATAATAGAAGTCTAGAGTAAGCAATTACAACCTATGAAGCCTGAACTTACCTAACAATTATTTAACAATTCTTGCCAAAAAAAAGAATTGGAAATTTTAGAAGGAATTGCTGGTGTGATAATGATACCCGCGAGATTCGAACTCGCGCCTCCGAAGAGACCAGGACCTTACCCTGGCGCCTTAGACCAACTCGGCCAGAGTACCCAATTCCTGAGTATTATGAAA
Source organism: Schwanniomyces occidentalis var. occidentalis (assembly GCA_031081865.1). Taxonomy (NCBI): domain Eukaryota; kingdom Fungi; phylum Ascomycota; class Pichiomycetes; order Serinales; family Debaryomycetaceae; genus Schwanniomyces; species Schwanniomyces occidentalis. The sequence continues at coordinate 182,187 of JARYTB010000018.1, forward strand.
AAACAACCTCTTTTTATCTATAAAATAAAGTGATATTCCTGTATTATTAAGTTGGGTAAGTGTATCTAATTGAAGGCAATTGGACATGTAATCATTTCTATAAGCAAAGAGCACTTACACATATATCACTACCTAAATAATTTCCTGGTATTATATAATAAAAAAACCTTGAGTCCCATAAAGGATTGTTTTTTGTCGGCTCTATGTCTTTGAATAAAGCAGTGGTTGCAATCACGGCTTGATCTCCTAATTGTGGCAACCACAGCTAATATCATAAAATTTCAAAGACATACAAGGGATATCTACAGTCTATAGAAGAACTTATTTTAAGATGGTTTATAAATTTATTTTTTCGAAAAAATGGAATATATCAGTAAATCCTGTTATTTCTATTGCTATACTTCAATTATTACTAAATCCGCAAAAATCGCAAAAATTGTTACATTGACAACAATGATCAAACACAACTCCCCTTCTTGGTAATATGTATTATCTACAGGAATCATAGCTTACAATCCAAAGAAGTGACAACTTATAAGTGATAAAATAGAGGGTTAAGTGTAAGATACCTAGAGCGTTGAACAAGGAAAATGTAATTCCAACATTAGGTGCAATTTTTTACTCGCATGGTCTGATTGCACTACATCAGGTAAGGCGTAGAATTAAGATGTTCAACTGCATAACAATCTCCTAATTGTACATGGATAGCAAATTTTGAATCTTCAAACTACAGGTGAATAGCCTAGTTACCGCTAGGTTATAACTGTACAGTAGGTACCATAGGTAAAGACTCTCGTCTCAACTCTACTCCAAAACTAAGCGAATACGAAGAAGCCGATCAGAACAAAGGTGGTTCATAATTAAGTTAAAATAGCAATAATAGCCCCTAACAACAACCAGCGTGAACAATAGAAAAGTACTTAACATGATAGGTGGTTATTATCATTCTATTTTATCTAATATGCTAATTGGTCCTAATGCCGTACCCTAATTTAACCCGCGTGGGAGTAAAAAAAAATTTGGACAGGTGGACCAAGATTAATTATAAATCCATATATAAATTAATAGTCATACGACAATCAGTTCTCATATCATAGCAGCGATATATACATACCGTCTTCATAATCGTAGGTATATTTTCCGTTAGATCCTCCAACAAGTAATATTGAACTGTCAACAAGGATCAATATCATCCGAAATACATATTCGAAACTCATTGAGAATAATTTTTTCTGTCGTATTACTTTAGCTCCGACACCGATAATTTTAGTTCTCTATTATAGTTATATATTTGATAATTGATATCTATCCTAATAGCACTGTTCTAAAGCAGCAGCATCGGTCATTCCATCACCAATAAATTAATAGATACCCTGAACACATTCCTGCTTAAATGTTACAATTTCAGTTTATGGCTCCTTGGATACCAACATTCAACCAAAGTATCGAAAGTGAATTGATAGCTAGCAACAATGATCCGCCCTTCATAACATTTCAATTTGCAACAGTTGACGTAAACGGGTTCCCGCATAACAGAACGTTGGTATATAGGGGGTTCTTGTTCGATGATAAGAGCACTAACATTATAACTTTCACAACCGACAAAAGGACGAACAAATATCAGGAGCTAATAAATAACGATAAGTTTGAGGCAGTGTTTTACTTTCCAAAGCTCAAGAAGCAGTTCAGGTTCAGAGGTAAGGCAAGGATCATCGATGACCACTATAGGCCAATCATGGACTTGTCCACCATACAACCAATGAACTTGTTGAATAGCAACAGCATTCTGAGCGATTCCGATGGCGAATCAGACGAAGAGAACTTGGTTATTAAACCTAAAGTCGTTGCTCTACCTCCTCAAATCCCAAAGACTGAACCTCAGCTCGTGCCGATCAGTTCAAGTTTGATATCCCCTTCGTTATTATCCCAGCTCAACAATTCCTCGCGGGATGTATCCTACACAAACCTACATGATCTATCAGTAATCGAATTCCGGCCTCCCTCCCTGCAAGAGTGGGACCAAGAAATTAAAAGGCACTGGTACAACTTATCGAAGAACCTCAAGAAATCCTTCAGAAGACCATCTCCGAAAACCTCAATGAACGCCCAAAACCTAAAATTGATTGACTCCATAAGCAGAGGTGTCGACGGTAAGAAGGATGAAGAAGGCTTGAAAAACTTCTGTTTAGTTGGTTTATTTATCGATTACGTCGACTTTGTCGAGTTAGAAAAAGATAGGAGATACATTTACGAAATGGATAATTATCAACAATGGAATGAAAGTGAGGTATGTCCCTAAATATGTATATAAATAACGAAATATAATGATAGATAGAGCTTGTTTTATTGATATTATCAGCTGTATGTCTTCGTCTCTCTATTACCTGCGCGATTATTTTGCAATATATTTTTAGTGATCACTGAGAAAGAGGAAAATAAATAAATTGAGTTCCCGTCCGTTTTTATTTGTTTATTTTTTTGGTATTCTTTCTTATTATTGTGAATTATTGTTATTAATCATTCAATTACTCTATATAATGGCATCAAAGACTAAATCAGCTAAAGCTTTAACAGTGGGCTCCACGGCGCCTAGTAAAATCACGTATAAAGGTATGTTACTGGATTAATTGTGAGAGGCGTTTTGTTTACGGATAGATAAGTAATTTAATGAACAATTTATTAACTAAGACTTAGATATGATCAAATCTGCGATTATTGCTTTGAAGGAAAGAAACGGGTCATCGTATGTATATTTTTGAGGCCAATTGTGCAATTTGCTCTACTAACACACGGCGGCTAGGCGTCAAGGGTTGAAGAAATATGTGCAATCCAACTACGATATTAAGGCAAGCAACTTCGACTCATTGTTCAACACAGCATTGAGAAAGGGTGTTGAGTCGGGAGACTTCTTACAGCCTAAGGGTCCTTCAGGTCCTGTCAAGTTGTCTAAGAAGGAAAAGCTCTCCACTCCTGTTGTTGCCAAGGTCACCAAGCCTGCTCCAAAAAAGGCTGCCGTGACCAAGAAAGCGACATCTGCCACCGTCAAAAAGGCTGCTCCAAAGAAGCCTGCTGCCACAAAGAAGGAATCCACTAAGAAGACTGCTCCAAAAAAGGTTACTAAGAAAGCTCCAGCTGCTAACAAAGCTACTGCAGCTAAAAAGACTTCTGCCAAAAAAGCGACGGCAAAGAAAGCTGCTACTAAAAAGACTACCAAGAAGTGAGTCCGATAATAGTTTAACTCTTGATTCCAGTGTATATTAGTGTTCTTGTATCTCTGATTCTTGTTTTCTCTCAGAGCTCTCAGAGTTACTCAGCGCCGCCTGTTGCCTATGTTGTCTGTGTTTCTCTGTAATTTTTTTGTGTTTCTTTATGTTGTTGTATGTCAACTACTGTGTATTTTTAGTGTATTTTTGTTTGTATACTGTGTTATTACAGGACGCGTATTATTTTGTTAAGACTCTGTCGCATTCAAGTGTAGACAAATAAAAAGAGAACATAGAATGATGGACAGTACTCTGAATATACAGAGATATCTTTCAAACACTATAACAATATGCCTAAGAGTCCTCCAATTGTTATAATAGTTGCTGCTTTGCTACCAGATTTAGGTATCGGATTCAAGGGCAAATTGCCTTGGAGACTAAAACAGGAAATGAAATATTTCAAAGACGTCACTACAAGAACTCAGGATGCATCGAAGATTAATGCAGTTATAATGGGTAGAAAAACATGGGAATCTATCTCAGAAAAATTTAGGCCATTGCCAAACCGATTGAATGTGATATTATCTAGGTCATTTAAAGAGTCAATCGAGAACAATATAATATATTCCAATTCATTCAATAACTCGTTAGCTCAAATCAATGCATTCGATAAGCAAGTTGAAAAGATTTTCATAATGGGAGGGGCTGAACTTTACAATGAATTAATCAAAGACCCAAGAGTTTCTCATTTACTTATCACAGAGATCAAGAGTCCTAATAAGATTGAGATTGATACATGGTTAAAGTTTCCAATTTCTCAGCAAGAAAGTGAGTGGAAGAAAGAAACTAGTAGTAGATTGAAGGAATTCGTAGGGAGTGATATCGAGGTGAAACAGAACATCAATGAAGGCGATTTTACTTATAACTATACTTTATGGGAAAGAAAGTAATATCTGCCAAATAACACAGAACACAGAGATAGTAACGGTGTAAAAAGATAAATTTATTTTTATTTACATTATATAAGTTAAAATTAATATTTACAATTAATTGTTTTCATCATTGTCCTTTTTCAACAAGTCATGATCGAATACCCTCATTCTATTAACAACTCTATCATCAACAGCCAAATCTTGAACCCATTCTGAATCCTTTGATTTGCCAGTTTCAACCCATTTTTTTGGCCAATCCAACTCCTCTTCCCCTGCCATTAACGAATCTTTAAATTGATAAGGTCTTGTTTTATTAAAGATAATCGAGGTTGTTCTAAAGCCAAAATCATCAGCTAATCTTCTTCTAGTAAAGTATCTATAAATTTTTCTGGGCATATTAGTAAACCCTACTAAATTAGGGACTGGGAATACATACACTGGTTGCTCAAATAAAACAGGAACATTTTTCTTATTTTTGATTATTAAATTTAAGTCCAATTCTGGTGCAATTTCTGCTTTTGAATAATCTTCCGGATTGATATATGGTTTTACAACCTGTTTCTGTTCTTCCTCTTCATCATCGTTGCTGTTGTTAGGATTCTCTTCCTTTTCCTTTTGTTTTTCTTCTTTTATTCTTTGTTCTTCTTCAATTAATTCTTTTGGCTTTTCTAATGGTCCTAATAAACCTTCGTGGACACCAGTTATATATTCCTTATATGCGCCTCTACCAATGCAAACAACACCACCAGCTTCAAACGGGTTCAGTTCATCGTCTCTTTTGGGTTCAATTGGTTTGACTAGTTGATACAAGCCTAAAACATCTTTTGGAGAGTAGAGTTCTTGTCTTTTCACTAACCTTTCTGGCTCTATTTCTTTTTTCTTAAATAAATCTGGAATATCTTCCTTAATAAACTTTGTCCATGATTTTTCATATTGTAATTTTTTGTTCAACTCTTCTTGTTCTTTCTTTTCTTGTAATTTTTCCAATCTCAATTGTCTAATTTTATCAGCAACTGCCGACCTAATATCACCTTGCCTTGTTTCACTAAATATTTCCAAGTCAATAGCACTCGAATTCATTATTGGTTTTATAAACTTTTTGAACAATTTCAATGAGGCGTCTAAGAAATCATTAGGTGGTGGAGCAATAAATATTGTTAGCTTTCTTGGAATTCTTGTTGCGTCGTATTTTTCTTCTCCCAATGGTTTAACTTTCTCTATCCATTTATCTCTAGCCTTAGACTGCTCATATTTATCATAAACAATCCCACTACCAATGCTTGCACATACTGCCCAAAATATTAACCAATTCCTTGATGGTAAGGAGATTCTAGGTATACCCATCATTCTTAATGCAGGGTTGGACCAACCTTTCTTTTGTGGTGGTGCATTAACTTTAGCGCTACCTTTTCCTTCAGTTGGCGGTTTCAACGACTCTGTTTCTGGCATAGCTATCTAATAGTTAATGATATTTTATAGTAGAAATATACTAGTGTCGATAAAAATTTCCAATGAAACAGAAGTGTTGATGGTCGTGTAAATTTTTCAATTAGAAGGAACATCCTTTAACATCAAAACCAGAAACATCTTAAGAAAGATATATGAGTTAAGATATTAAGATAGAGGCGTTAATATATAGCTGCTTCAGGAACTCTTCTACTGACCATTTGCAAGTATTTTTATTTTGTTTTGTTTGATCTTATTTCAAATATAACTTCAACACTATAGGGGTCGAAAAATTTTCGCAACTACATATGCTCCTAATAAGCAAAGAACAATCTTAATATGTTAACTAATTGTAAGATAGAAGCTCATATATGAGTAACAAGCGGTATTCAGAGTGATATGGGACATTCCAATAGCTAAAAAGTGTTTGAATAGCCTTAATTTTGGAGAAGAATTAGGTGAAGTGGAAGTGTGCTCAGTAGAGCGAGTGTTTGTTACATATATGCTCATAAAGCGTATAAGAAACTCAGGATCTCTTTTAATGTTCCGACAAATTTGAATGATGGATTTTTAGCCAATATCGTGTTAGGTACATTAAGCTCTAATAACAATAATACTAAAGCATAAGGTTGAGAATAATGCTTTCGTAGGTAGCACGAATCTTCCAGAGAGGATGAATTACAATCTTGTATCTAGGTTGAAGGAATCCTGTAGTACTGAATCTTAAGTTTAGGTGTCTCAAAATGTCGGCTATTGCTTAGTGTTGATTCATAGGCCAAGGTCATATATGTTCATCAACACAATTGACTCTCCATGGCCAGATACTACTCACAACTCTTTCTAAGGGATTTATAAATGGTTATTCTTTTCGGTATGTACTATATTATAAATTTTTTTTATTTCCAGACCATTTGTAACAACATAGAGTATATTAATAAGTGGGGAACATGAAGCCAAATTAATTGTTTCTAACACGAGAATGACCCTTATGTATCAAAGAGAGGTCTATTAAGAATTCGATCTAATGTCGTTATCCATTGAGTAAAAGGTATTAAGATTAAATTCAATGTGTGCTGCAGTTCAGATATACTCAAGAACTATTCTAAAATCATGCATACTTTAAATAATTTTTGAGCTCCTTCCTTAAATCGTCAAAGTCTAAATTTTTTCCAATCAAGACTACTTTATTCTCTTTGACACCTTCGATTAACTCACCACCTTCGATGATATCATAAGTATCTCTAACACCTTGAATAACCTTAATAACTGGATCGGCAGAATTCTTAACCAAAATTCCCTTAACTCTATGGATTTCCACCTGTTTATGATTTACCTCATTCTCCCACAAAATGTATTGTAAAAATGATTCAATTTGACCAAATTGTCTATCCTCCGTAAAAAAAGGAAAACCTAAGGTTACTGTTGCAATTCTATTATCATGATAAGTTGAATTGGTTATATAATTCAAGGAACTAGTCAATTTATTCACATTAGCTTCAAATGCATGCAAATCTAAAATTTTGTTCAAATGTATATCACCAAAACTGGTTGTGTGGATGGGCGAACTACTATTGATTGCTTTTATTCTGTCAACAATTAATTGAATTTGTTTATCGGATCCATTTAGCTTATCAATTTTATTTACCAATATGGCGTCAGCCAATGCAATTTGTAGATGAGCAGTTGTTAAACCTTCATCCAACTTTTTCATTTCATCTGCAAGTTCTTCTTGTGTTAGATCATCTTTGTTTGTTGTTTGGGTGATCTTTAGATGATTATTCTCTCTATGCCAATGTCCTCCGACATCATCTAAGCATTTTAATATATGTTCTGAGTCTACTACTGTTATAACCCCATCGATGTAGACATTTGATGATAACCCTTCGTCTAGCCAAAACATTCTAGCAATGGGGGCAGGATCAGCAATCCCCGTCGTCTCTAGTAAGATGTAGTCAATTTTATCCTTGGATTTTTCAATCAACTGTTCTATCGCCATAACACCATTGTCCTTGACGGTACAGCATAGGCATCCATTACCTAAATCTAACCACTCTTGAATGGACTCATTCTTCTCGGTATCTTTGATAGTAACAGATTTTTCAATCAATGACGAATCACCAAATTCGTTTAGAATAATAGCTAACTTCTTATTAGAAGTTCTACTTATATTTTCTAGTAAAGTTGATTTACCTGATCCCAAGTAGCCAGTAATTATTGTTATTGGAATTTTTCTATCTACAACTTTCTCTGATGTTGGTGTACTTCGTGATTGTTCTGTAGATAAAGACAGCAGAACTTGTTGTTGCTTAGCTGATTTGATAACGGAAGATAAATCTTCAGGCAACTCAGTAACTAATTCAGGGATATCTTCCATATCGTTGGTATCTAAATAACCTTATAGAATATTGAAGTTTTTATATACTTCACAGCGACTCATGATTTTTTATACGAGATTTCAATACTGTTCTTGAAGAATTACTAAATCACCATAATTATCTAAGTCATGTATAAGTACAATAAATTGTTAGATGCTGCTCTATTAGCAACTATAACGTATCATTTAATTATATCCCCTTATACGAAAGTAGAAGAATCGTTTAATATTCAGGCAATCCATGACATTCTTAACTATGGGGTGTTTCCTTCAGAGACCATTGTCAATAATTATGATCATATTCAATTTCCAGGTGTAGTGCCTAGGACTTTCATTGGGTCGTTGATATTGGCTTTTATAGTTAGTGTGGTCAATAATCTTACTTCGTTGTTTGGAATTGACCTATTGAAAGAAGAGTGTCAAAAGAACTTACAATTAGTTACCAGAGGCATATTGGGCTTGATCAATGGATTAATGCTAATTAAAATTAGAAATAGTGTTAATAGAGTCACTCTTCGTGATAGAAGATCCAGATTCAGAAAGAAGGGATTAATTGGATTTTGGTTTCTGATTCTACTATTGACCCAGTTCCACTTGTTATATTATTCGTCACGTACTTTACCTAACTTTATTGCCTTACCGTTTGTTTCATTCGCTATTAGCAAGATTATTATTGGTGATTTGACAGGCTTAATGTGGTTAGCTTTCACCGGTATTGTTTTCAGATTGGAGGTAGGTTTGTTAGGTGGTATAATAGCATTAGTTTCATCACTTGCTTTTGGGCAGTCGGATATATTTATCAATATTTTGATGCTAGTAGCAGGAACTATTTTTGGTTCTATCGCTACATTTTTTGTCGATTCTTACTTCTGGAATCGTTGGTTAATACCCGAGTTGGTTTCATTCCAGTTTAATATTGTTTATGGTAAATCATCTGAATGGGGTGTTGAACCATGGTCAGCTTATTTCACACAATATCTTTGGCAGCTATTCAGACCACCAGTCATTTTAGTCCTTTTGCTACCAGGGATTATAAGTGATCCTGCTGATGATGGTACCAAATCTTCTGATAAAAATAATATTCCACATCCTGCAAAGAACTCGCTACGTATTTTATTTATTTCTGCAATTTTATTTATTGCTGGGATGTCGTTTCAACCACATAAAGAGTGGAGGTTTATCATTTATACTGTGCCTATTCTAACTTTACAAGCTGCTAATGGATTGGCTAATATTTCGATAAAATGGACAGCATCTTTAGTTAGTAAAATCCTATTGCTGGTAGTTTTTGTTAATACATTTATTGGTATCGTTCTATCGATATTTTTCGGCTACATATCCAGCTATAATTATCCTGGTGGTGAAGCTTTATCTTTTGTCGATGATTATATTCAGTCAAATTATCAAAATGAATCAATTCTTGTTCATATGGACGTTGCTCCCTGCATGTCAGGTATAAGCAAGTTTGGTGAATTACACAATGACTTGGTTACTTATGATAAAACTGAAGATTTATCAGATTTGCTTCTTTTTTGGAATGATATCAATATTCTCATTACGGAAACTAATTTTGATAAAATCGATAAAAGCGATGAAAGTTCAAAACTTATTTATAACCCAAATCATTGGCAAGTTCTTTTTATATCCAAAAAATTTGAATCTGTTTCAATTTTACCTACGGTTTATTTGATTCAAGAGCAATTAAGAGGTTCAAGTAGTTTATTTATATTTGGCAGACGAATTATCCATGAAGGATTTAATAGTGTATTTAAAACTTTGACCGAATTCTTGCAATCACACATAATTACTAATGATTATTTATATGTTTATAAAAGGCTAAAAAAAGATGAAGGTATTAATGGGTTAGCTGCACAATTGCAAAGAAAGAATCCACTGAAACATGATATCAGGCAAGAGGAAGAAGTTTTGCTAGGATTGGAAAAGAATGATATTGAAGATATTGATCCAGAACAAATTCGACAAGAAGTAAATGAAGAAATTGACATTTTGGAATCAAGCTACAGTTTGAATACTTCAAAGTAGATATATAATTACATATAATATACAGTAATATACAAATTTAAAATACTTCTCTATTATCATGTGTGGGAGAGATACTTATAAGGTTATTTTTCAACCTTTCTCTCAATTTATTCACGGGTGAAAATTTGGGTTCTGCTATATCATCATCAGTTGGAAACATAATTGGAGTTATTCTTCTTAACCTTTTAGCAGTCTCTATAACAGATCTTTCTTCATCTACAGCAATAATATTTTGCGATAAAATTTCGGTGGATGTTGATAGATCAGAGTATTCCATTTCATCTGCTTTTATACTGGCGTCAAAATTAGGTGGCTTAGGAGGAACAATAGGTTTGAATGATCTTACTTTTGGAGGCGACAACCTAATGAATCTAGAATCACTTTGGTCAACATATTTCAAGCTTGGAGATATATTGACCATCGTTTCAGATTCCGATAGCTTTCTTCTAGGTGTAGACTTATTCTTATCTTTTGCCGCAGGACCAGAAGAGTCTCTTAAATATCGATATGGCGTTGAAGAATCATTTGGCATACTAGAAGGTGAACTTCCTTTAGCTTTACTAAAGTATTTTCTCAATGCATCTATTTTTTCATTTTTTAATCTTTGAGTAGTTTCTTGTAATTTTGTTGGGCTAGTACGAGCAGAACTTGGCGTGGCGAAGTTAAACCTATTACCAACTTGCAGCTTTAATGGAGTATACAAGTAGCTTGTATTCTTAGTTTCATTAGTTGACCTAATGAAGGACCTTGAAGATTTTTTGGCCAACGGTGACGGATTACTAACCATACTAACCTCGTTATCCACGAAAACATCATCCTCTTCCTCATTAATGTTATTTCTTCTCTTTTTTAACTTGTAAATCCACAATTCTAAAATTGACCTTAGTTTAGCATTTTGCCATCTTTCTATGAATAGATCACAACTTTGATGATTTCTTTTAATATTCTTGATATATTTCATTGACCAATTACTTAAAATTTCACTAAGTTTACGAAATTCTTTTTGATCAATAAAGTCATCAGCAATCTCATTGAGATAAATACTTTTATTAATAAATTGATCATACCAAATAAGTAGAAACTTTTTAAATAATAGGGTTCTTTCGAAATTTTCTGCTTTTAAACTTGATTCAACATTTAATTTTGCTTTAGCAGCCCATTTTTGAAGAAAAGTCTTTTTCAATAACGATGTTTTGAGAAATTGATCACATATTTCACTTAAATAGGATATTGTTGATTGTTGTTCATTGTATCGGTTGACCCATAGAACGAAGAACCTAGAATTCAAGTTTGGATAAATTATCTCTTCAGTAAAATACTTTATTTTATAACTAGAGATCAGTTGAAATCGTAAATCATAAGAATTTTTCCATTTACGAATAATCACTGTTAAAAGTAATTTATCATTTAAATTATTGTGGATTAAAAAATTATTCGCTTTTTCAATCAAAGTATCATTATAATAATGATATTTTTTGAATAACTTATAAAATAACCTCTTTTGAAGATATAAATCAGCAGTTATTTCCGTGTCCTCTATATTATTTCTATTTGAAATCCATCTTAGTAATTGATTTCGTTTAATTATTTTGCTATCGAATGATATGGCTAGGTCTCTATTTTTTAGAACTTCATCATACTTAACTTTCCAATTATTAAAGTACTCCAACATTAACCTCAGTTCTCTCTGATACTTAAAAGTTCGTAATTGATATTGCAATTTCCATCTTTTAAAATAATATTTTAATTTTGAAACCTTGCAAATTTGAGTTCCATGAATTTCTTCATTTTTCACCTGTTCTGCAATTGTTTTAAGCTCCCACAATTTCAAAACTGTAGTTAAAGTATTCTTTCTAAAGAAATTGTTTGCTACATCTTGCAAGTTTTTAAATTCTTTCCAATAGTCAAAGGTGCTTCGCTTTAAGATATGATTCTTTTTCATAATGATATCCTTGGCAATTAGCTGAAGCCTTGTCTTCTTTAGCCACTGCTCATTGAAAATAAATTTAATAAAAATTTCATTATTTTTAATTTGAACTTTGTTGAATACTGACTTAATTTCAAATGAATACTTCCATTTTCGAAAATATTTCAAACGAATAAAATGATTTTCAAGATTTGTTAATCTAGTTAATTTTTCACTTAAAGTAGAAGGGGGAGAATTATTTATTAATGGGTCGAAGCTAGGTTCTTTAGAATCAGATTTTGTTACAGAAATTGGAACAAGTCTAGCATTCATCTTATTATACCATATTGCCCATATTAATGCTTTCAACTTTCGATTTTCATGATCTACTAGGTTTCGATTCATTGAAATTGCATTTGACACCAATTCTAATTGATTTTGATATTTTATCAAGTAAATATGGAAATATTCATCTAATAATCTTCCTCTATCGTAGTTATATGCTAAATGAAGTAATTTATGTTTCTCAATTGTTTGGTTATGCCAAAGCTTAAGATACTTCTTAGTTGATAAAGTTTCAGATTTATTAAGTAACCTTTTGTTTCTTAACGTATTGGGTAACCAAATCAGATTTAAATATTTGTCCATCAAGCTTTTCCCATAATATGTTGAAGATTCAAACTCTAATTTACTGAATTTGAGTGTTCTGTTGAACCATTTCTTTAAATATCTTCTTTGCAAATTGCTATTTGACTGAGGAATCCAATAATTAACCAAATTAAATTCTAATTGACTAACTGAAAGTGTTTTAAAATTCCAATTATGCAAAATCATCTTCTTTGAATTAAATTTTTGATTAAATTCTTTGATAGCCAATTTCATTAATAAAGTTAAATCTTTATTATTAATTGACTCCTTATTTAAGTAACTATGTAATCGATAGAATTGGAAAACAGTTTCTTTAATGCTCTCTTCATCTGAGATGGATTCCTCATTTTCGAAATCAACTATAGTATTTACCAAATTAACAACATTATTAGTATAATCAAAATCCAAAGAATCACCTATATCTGTTAGTTCCTCATATAAGAGCTGCATATAATGATTAAACGTGGAAGGAAATCGTAAATTAAAATTAAGATTAAACTCATTTAGTAAAGGCACAATGTGACGTAAATTGTTTAGCAACTTAAAACGATCATCTTTTGTATATTGAATGTTTGAAATCTTCAGATAACTTGATGAAACGTTAGATATTTGCAGTAAATTTGGAATATCTACCAGTATATTTGGAGATTCAGATTTTACAAATGAATTTTCCTTGTATCCCCTTGACTGACTGTATAGTTGATAATTATTTTGATAGTCCAGTTCCGGAAACACCGCTAACTCAGACATCACCCTTTCATTGGTAGATTTGAAATGCGTCGGTAGGATAGTGAAGCCCAGTTTGTTGACATCACCAATAAAAAAATTATAAAAGAAGTTGAATTTTAGTTCCTTAAACTTAAAATTATTGACCTCCAAACAAGTAACATTATTAAGCTTTTTGAATAGGTTTATCATGATTTTAATATATTCTGTTTGGTCTTTTGCATTGGTTCTTCTAAAGCTTAAAATTTGTAAAAATAATTGATACAAACTATTAAAATTATCGTCATTACTTTTAAATCTTAGAGGCACATCGTCAAGGATCGGATTTAAGCCTTTTGCTTCATAAAAAAATATGGAATCATCGTCTTTTTCAGTCGTTTGCAGTTTTATATGATTACTGTCAATAATTTTGTCCAAAAAATTGACGATTCGTTCTGTATCCTCATTATTCAAACTCAAGTCCGAATCTAATTGATCTTGTAAATCCGAATAAAAGCTAAGCTCATATGTAAAGCACTTGTTGATATAGTTGATTAAATGCAAATCTGACTCATGGTGCAACTTGATAAAGAAGTTCAACATTTCAGAAAACTTCACTAAAATATCTGAATAAGAATCCTTGATCCGAGTTGGCTTCTTGTCATTTAGATTAGCTAGCAACTTCACTAGCTGCTTCAATATATCCGACGTTGAGTTGCCGCTGTTATTCTGATAGCTTTGAATGGACTGTAGAATATTCAAATTGCTAATGTCCTCTCTCTTTGAAACCGGCCTGTCCAAATAATATAGGAAACTAGCCGTTCCAATATCTCCTTGCAAATGATTAACGCTCATCTCCAACTCATTATATAGTTTGTCATAGTAGTTTAATAATTGAAGGATGTTTTTAATTGTACCAACCAATAGTGTTCCATACTCTGATTCGTTTGTTAAGGGGAACGTATGTAACTTATGCAACTCTTTTATAGTTTTATGAAGCAAGTCGTTCAATTGAAGAGGTGACATTACTATTTATCTTAAACATTCCAGATTGGTTACCCTCTTTTAACTACTAACGCCAGCTACTATCTTATATAATTTTGTTTATGTTGATATCCAAAAATTCGTTTACTTCTTATAGTGCGGATATACCACCAGACAATCCGGAAGTCTCTTCTATTTTTATATTTTTATAAGGATCAAAATATATGACGCTATAAAATAGTTGAATCAAGTACTATCACAGATATATTGTATTGTGGAGCTAGTAATTTATATTACTTGTTCCAACCTCTATTTTAGACGCAAAAAACGGAAGAAATTTGGAAATTATTGCATTCATTCATCGAGAACTCAGTACACATTGCATCCTTACATTAGATTAGCACCGGCTTCGATGTCCAATCTAAGGGGCAGTTCAGCAGATGAAGCAAATCCTAAAAGAAGGTCAGTGAGTTACGAATTTCAGAGGATACATCTTCCGTTTGTGAATCTGAATGGTTCTGGAACAAGCATAAAGAGCGACCCCAGTGCACATTTAGAACAGAATACATACCAGGGCCAAAAGCAAGGCAGGATTTCTTCGGATGGGGTGATATATTTACGCAGTTCATCTGACTGTGATGATTTCAACAGGAAATCCACGGAGAATTATTTACACAGCTCTGGGGATCAAGAATTAGATACACCGCATACATCGAATGATAAGTTTAACTTTTCACCTATTGAAAGGGTCTCGACTCCCACCAAGGAATCCAGTTTGAAAGTGGTTACGAACTTCCATACAGAGCTGTCTAATGTCCAAGAAGACTTCAGCTTTTCTGAGTCTAATGACCCCATACAAGACTTTCAGGTTTCTTCGACAGAAGGTCCACAGGAAGCTGATAGAGGCAATTCGGATTCACCATATATGATTTCCGTTCTTAACTCTGTTCAAGTATGTTCTAAAGTGGTACACTCTCCATCGCCGACACAGTCTGTAAGTGCCAGTCTTGATTCTAATACTATTGGTCTGATTATTGGTGGATATAACTATAGCAAAAGTTCAGTTGATTTGCCAGTCACCCAGAAAGATAATGAAAGGAATACTGTTTTGGCTCAATCTAAGAGTAAATATTTGGATAATTCAAAGATAGATTCTCTGTTAGATAAAGAAGCCGAGAATAAGTTCCAGTTCATTCCATTTGAATCAATGCAACCTACAAAACCAATGCTACATAATAGAAATGATTCTGGATCATCCACTATTTCAAATACTTCAACTACATCAACATTGACAGCCTCAAATAATGTCAGTAAGGACAAGAGATTTTTTAGATATGCTATGAATACACAAACTCAATCGTCACTTGTTAATCCTTCAAAGAAATGGCAAATAGAAAATGTACTAAAGTGGCTAGAACAGCATAATTTTAATGATACTTGGAAGGAAACTTTTCGTAGAAATGAAATTTCAGGAAATAGATTTTTAGAATTGAGTAATTATGACAGCGATTCAATGGTCTGGAAACAGTTCAGCAAATATTTATCGACAGATAATGAATTAAATTCAGTTGACAGGTTTATTCAGTTAATTAAGATTGAGATTTCCAATGATGAACCCTTAGAAGAATTAATTAATTTTCCAATGAAATCTCATTCAAGAAAGGGTTCAAATGAATCCCTGTCTTCAACTACTCATATAGCTAATAATGAAACTAAGTTAGAATATAGAAAATCTACCCCAATATTTCATAAGCATAAGTCTTCCTCATCGATAACATCATTAAATTCACCATACTCAATAAATAATATCCCCTCAAGCGCTGGTAAACAAAGACCATTTTCCTATATTGATCCCAGTGCCTATAAATCAACTGCTAAAGATGTCTTGCCGTCACCATCTCATCATAAATTATTCCGTAAGCATTATCGATCGTCATCTTCAGAAACCACGCATTCTAAAGAAACGCATAGTGCCCCAACAACATCATTTAATCTGAATAGTATAGGCTTTCCAAACCATAAGAAAACTAGTTCCAGGGGCACCTCAATATCTTTAAATGATGACTTGATGATTGAAAACAAGTCTAAATTTGGAGGGCAATTGACAAATACTACAAGCTTACAAAGCGCTCCAATTGTTAAGACTGAAATCTCAAATAAGAAAGGAAGAATTTTTAGTACTTTAAGAAGATATGGTGGTGAAAAGGCAGTTGAGATTGTTAAACAAGTTCAGTCATCATCGACTTCATCGTCCAGAAACAACACTGGCGGAATTAACAAGAAACTAGTACAAACAAACATTCCTATACAATCTCGTGAAATTCCATGTTCAAAGTCAAGCTTAGCTCAAGTTCCCAATCAATACACTGAAAATTCATATAGTGAGTTTGCTAACCTAGCCGTCGAATCTCCTAATAAACAAACGAAGGATCAAACAAGTATACAATTTGACATACTACATACTGACATTCATAACAATCCCAGGCAATCGTCAGACATTCTCAGTGTAATATCATCAAAGTCGTCATTTAATGAATCTAAAGATGAAATGACATCGCCGCTAAACGGTATGTTATCGAAACTGGTAAGCTCGACGCCAGAAATAGAGATTACAATGATTGATAATGATGATATCTTAAATGAACAATATTTGCCTATAGTTCTAGAAGAATTTGATGATGTTACTGTTATATTAGTCAGTAGAGATAACAGAGTATTTATACCAATTAATCTTTCGAATGAAGATTTTAGTGATATTAATTCTATTAAAAATAAAATGATCCGAAGCTTAGGCCTAATTAATATTGGCGTCATAACTATACATTTAACTGAGTTTAATGCAAAAGAAGGTATTGCATTATCAAATGAAATTTTATTAAGAGTTTTAAAAAATGGTAAATTGAATAAATTTTTAATACGTCAAGAATTATCCTCGCCATCTGTCGAAACCACTTCTTCAACTTCGTCTTCCGATTCCAACTCATTTAAACTGAGAGGGGATAATAACGATGAAAAAATTTATCCAGCCACCCCTCAATATCTTTTGCAAAGTTCAAAAGATGCTAGAATTGACTATTTGAACTTTAAAGAACTGGTATCAAATGAAAGATTGTCTGGAATAAGTGAAACCTATTTATCTCATAATGTAAACTTGACTTCAACTTCATCTTCTTCAACAATTAAAGAGGATAGTTCAACATTTGGAGCAAAATCGGTACCACCTTCTCAACATTTTCCATTGAAATTACCTTTTCCTATTCATAGAAAATCTGCAGAAGCTAAAAGTATCAGATCAAAAACACCTTTACTTCTGATAAATACTAGCCAATTGGCATCCAAGCTACTATCAACATCTCCATTGTCTCCAAATTCAAAAAATTCTTTTAGAGTTATTAGAAAAGAAGGTCGAGAAATTGATTTCGACAAGAGAAGGAAATCTCCATATGAGTCTAAAGCGCCTAAACTCATTCCAAACATTTATTCTTCATCTGTTTCTGATTCCTTAAGATCACCAGTTTCCGCTACTACTGTTAATACTTTAAAAGATGATTCATCAAAAAGCAAATCAGGTTCCCAATCAATGCTCAGTCAATATCCTAATATTAATAGTGTGGAAAAAGATAAAACAGATAATATTGTTGCGAAAAGAGTAGCCCCACCTCCACCTCTTGACAAAAAGCAAAGTTTTAAAAGAACAAATTCAATTTTAAGAGGAAATGTTTCAAAAGTTGGTGCTGTTCTGCCTGCTATATCTGCTTTATCCGAAGAGCTGGCACTTTCAAGTTGTTCCACAAGTAATAGTGATAGATCATTTAGTATAGTGAGGGCTATGAGTACAATTAAAGGTTCCAATTCAATCAAGAAGACAACAGTGACTAGAGATATAGATGCGTTTAAAGAAAATACTATTTCGTTTGAAGATGTTCCCCAGCTAGATATCCTAGATTCAAATGATGATTCTTCTGATGATTTCTTTGTTAAACCAATTAAGGACAAGACACCGAAAACTGATGATTCTGATGAAGATGATTTCCTTATCAAGCCAATTAAGAAAGACAAAAACCTGGTTAAGAGGGTTACATTAACTGATTCACAACCAATTAATAAAATGAATGTCAGACCACCAGTTGAAGAAGTTTATAATAACCTTGAGAAGTATTTCCCTAATACTAATTTAGATAAACCAATTATTGACGACTTTTCTGTTTCGCCGGTGGCTCAATCAGTACTGTCAATTGAAACTCATAAAGTGAACCCATCAAGGAAACCAAGTATTGCTAGGACCTTTTCAAATGCTAATATTTCACCAATTCTTCCAGTTGCTGACTCAGGAGATGAAATATTCTATGCCGAGAATCAAGAGCCTAAATTGAGTCGCCGTCGTATGAAAACTATAAGAGTTGTTGCAAATGAAGCACGCCGTAAAAGATTGGAAAAACAGCAATCCCCACAAAATACATTTTCATCAGCTGTATCCCATACTAATAGTAACCATTATGGTGGATTGACTAGAACTAATACAAAAATGTGGGGCCAAAAAGTAATCGAAGTTACTTCTACTGAAATCGAAAAAGGTTTTGTTAGCAAAATAAGGAACAATAAGAATGCTGAGTTTGTAGAGTTCGCTTGGATTAAGGGTGAGTTGATTGGCAGAGGATCATTTGGTGCCGTTTATCTCGCATTGAACGTCACTACTGGTGAAATGTTAGCTGTGAAGCAAGTTGTTGTCCCCAAAGATTACCAAAGAAATCTTCCTAAAAATTCAGAAGGAATTGATGCTTTACATAAGGAAGTCGAGACCATGAAAGATTTAGACCATGTGAATATTGTCCAATATTTAGGATTTGAACAGAAAGATAATACTTACAGTTTATTCTTAGAATACGTTACAGGTGGATCAATTGCATCATGTATGAAATCTTTTGGTAGATTTGAAGAGCCACTAATTAAATTTATCACTAGACAAGTACTCCTTGGTCTTGAATATTTACATTCCAATGGAATTTTACATCGAGATTTGAAAGCAGACAACTTATTATTAGAGATTGATGGCACTTGTAAGATCTCAGATTTTGGAATTTCCAAAAGATCGAAAGACATTTATGTCAATAATGCTGAAATGTCTATGCAGGGAACAATCTTTTGGATGGCTCCTGAAGTGATCGACAGTATTGTCGAAGACAAGAAACAAGGTTACAGTGCTAAAGTTGACATTTGGTCATTAGGTTGTGTAGTCTTGGAGATGTTTGCTGGCCGAAGACCATGGTCTAACGAAGCTGTTGTCAGTGCAATCTACAAAATTGGTAAAACAAAACTAGCACCGCCAATTCCTGATGATATTGGTCATCTAATCTCCTCAAAAGCTAAAGATTTTGTCAACAGATGCTTCACTATTGATCCAGAAGAAAGACCCACTGCCAAAGAACTACTCCAACATCTGTTTATGAATGTCGACTCAAGCTTCTTGTTTGGAAATACTAAATTAGCTCAAATGATTAAATTCAACTCAAGAAAGAGCATAGTAAGTGACTGAATAGTGTACATTATATTGCTTAAATATTTCATTCTATATACATGGTGTTAATTATATGTAATTTTCATATCCGTCAGCATCTTACTTCAACTTTAATTCGTCAATCATCAAAATAGTTTGATGATTTTGAACCGGAAATGTCTTCAACCTTCTGCATCTCTGCTTCTTTCTGTAGACTTCGTAGTATGGTTCTCTAGTAATTTCAACAATATTGGCCCTCAAATCGAATAGTTCTGTAGGAACACCTTCCTCATTATTGTAAGTGAATTCTGGCGATCCTAGAGTGGTAACATCGTTCAACACCAACAGATCCCCTACCTCAACGTCCTTCAACTTATATGGTAAAATGACCTTGTCTCCTTTGGTAACCAAGTATGGCATATTATGAAGTCTGATGATAGCATACAAGTTCTTGGAACCGTTCGAGTCCAACTTTAATGGTGTCAAATCTGGTAACTGACTTGTAGCCAACGACCGAGTCAAGCCAAAGACGCTAGTAGGACTGATTCTTTGACATCTAACCACTTGTGATATTGAACGAAACATACTCAACGGTGTATATTATGCTTATTTGTATAATATATGTTTCTTTGAAAAAAATTCAACGAAAAATTGGGAAGTGTTGAATTTTTGTGTAACTTTGACTTGTTCATTATTTTTTCTTTAATACCAACTACCAAAATTAATAATTTAATGATACTATTGCAAAGATCAAAAACATTTCTTTAATTAGTATTTTAATTCCTTGATAGAGCCCACCTGTCCAATAGTAAAGACATTTTAAAATCTTACCCATTCAATTTCCCTTTGATTTTAAAGTATACACTCTTTTTTATAGCGTTTTTTTAGTATGTCGGGCTCTTTTTGGAAGTTTAGCAATGGTTTCACATCATTATCGAATATATCTACGTTATTGGAAAACTATACAATTAATCAGCAGTCGGGAAACCCACAGTGGAGCGGTACATATAATGTGTTGTTGAAGTTGTTGGACGAGAACGACTTGTTACAGGAGTTGTTGTCGAATAACTCCATGTTGCTCGAATTTTTACGAGAAAAGGAGGTTTTGAGTATGTTAGTTGAGTCGGTAATCAATGAAGGGAAACCACATGATAAGTTGAGTGAAGAGTTGGGTAAGTTAGATTTGGAAAAGGAGGCAGAGAAAGAAACGAGTGACAGTAAGTCTGAGATGGCGGATAGATCTGAGAAAGACAAGCAAGGGCAAACAACCGAAGACAATGTAGGTGACATGGAAGAGGCGAAAGAGGAAGATGAGATTAAAGAGGGAAAGGTGCAAGAAGAAGAAGAAGAAGAAGACGAAGAGGAAGAAGAAACCGACGAGGAGAAGGCTACCCGTCATGCAACTTTAGCTGCTGAAATCCTAAGTGCAGATGTTTGGTCCTTGACTGACACAGTGATGGAGTCGACTGAAAATTTGAATAAGCTATGGTCGATTTTAGATTCTAAAGAGCCGCTCTCCATAAATTTGTCGACATATTTCATGAAAATAATGGAGCATTTATTGGATATGAAATGTGATGAAATGATCACCTACCTTATTGAAAATCAGTCAAATTTGGTTGAAAAATTCATCAATCATTTGTCCAATCCTCCATTGATGGACTTTTTGTTGAAATTGATTTCAACTGATAAGCCAGATAATTCTACTGGTATAATTGATTTTTTGCAGAACCAAAATTTAATAACCCACTTGATTGATGCTTTGAACACTACTGATGAAAATAATAATCCAACTGAGGATTATGATACTTTGTTGGTTAGACAGTCATCAGCAGCCGACTTTTTGAAAGCTTTAATTACCATTTCGGCCAATTCGACTACTGATAATTCCACTATTGGACCTAACGAGTTAACTAGAGAGTTGGTATCTTATGACCAAATGAATCGTTTATGTAATATAATGCTTAACGGTGGATATGCATTGGCTAATGGTGTTGGCATAATTATAGAAATTATTAGAAAAAACAATTCAGATTATGATATTTTACCTGTTTTATATATCACCTTAGAAAGTCACCCCCCAACTGGTAGAGATCCAATATATTTAGGACATTTGTTGAAAATATTCGGTAGTAAAATTGATCAATTTAATGAGTTGCTAATGAATAAAAAGTACGAAAACAATAGATTGAAGACACCATTTGGTGAAATTGAACCATTAGGGTTTGAAAGATTCAAGATTTGTGAGTTAATTGCCGAGTTATTGCATTGTTCAAATATGGCTTTATTGAATGACAATAAAGGTTATGAGGTGGTAAGAGAAAGAGATATGTTAAGGAACAAAATGAAGGAATATGACCCCATTAGCTTTAAGTATAATGAAGTTATCATCTTACCAGATACTGAAAATAAAAACGAGGATGATTTCGCAAATGATACGATAGACTCATTCAATGCAAAACTTCATCAAGATGGTGATTCCATGATGCAACAACAAGATGAAGATGAAGAAGAGTTTCATGCAAACGCTAATTTAACTGAGGAACAAATCAGAGCAAATCCGGTGATCGGTGATTTCTTGAAGATTTCATTGTATGATACACAAATAATCTCAAATATTCTATCCATGTTTTTCAAGTTTCCCTGGAATAATTTTTTGCATAATGTTGTATTTGACATTGTTCAACAAATTTTAAACGGTTCGATGGATATTGGGTTTAATAGATTTTTAGCAATTGATTTATTTCATTTGGGAGATATAACTAATAAGATTATTGAAGGTCAAAAATTATGCTCAGAGTATGAAGCTAGTCATAATGGTTTAAGGTTAGGTTTTATGGGCCATTTAACTTTAATTGCGGAAGAAGTTGTTAAGTTTATCCAATTATATCCAACTGATACAATAAGTGAATTAATTGATGTTAAAGTTGAAGACGAGGTCTGGGAGGATTATGTTAATCATGTTTTATATGATACAAGAGAAAAGTATAATGCTATTTTAGGTGGCGGTGAAGAAGAGGATGATGATGATAATTCTAATACATTCGATGAAGCTGGTGAGATTATCGAAGACGGTGATTTTAAACCGGGCTTAATACTTGACCCAGAAACTGACCATGATATAGTTGGTAGGGGGTACGAAAAATTAAAAGAACACCATGATGAACAGCTAGTTGCGAAATTAAATTCTAGTGACGAATCAGAATCGGAAGACGATGATGATCATTTCACTCATTATATGTCACAGCAGTTAACTAATACTGCATCTACCGCAATAGTTTCAAGTGTTGAATCACCTAATAATACTTCCAAAGGTGATGAATTTAATGGTTCAAATAAAGGAGATAACTATAATAGTATTAGCGATAATATTAATAATGACGATGAATATATTGATCCAAATGATGATGGATTATCATATAAAAAATCTCACCCGCTATATGATTCTAAAGGATCGTTACTTAATGCATCAAACCAAGATGATGATGAATTATATAGCGAAGATTACAGCTCAAGTTCGTCCGATAATGAGGATGAGCTAATAATTGATGATGATGATAATGATGAAGAAATTAATAGTAGAGAATCCAATGGTAACAAATTAACTAGATCTGCAAGCAAGGGTTAAATAATTTTTTGGTAACGTCAGGAAATATGTTGTATTATTTTAATTTTCTATTTGATATAATTGTCTTAATTTTTTAATATTGCTCAATGGCCTTAACGAATCTACTTTTGTATTTAGTTTAACTTATAATCGTTTTATATTGTACAAACAATTTCTTATTACCTATTCTTCAGACTTATCTTCTTTTAATAAAGATTTTACAGGTTTTAGTGTACTACAAAAGCGATAAAAAAGAGCGTTAGCATAAAGAGTTAAGACGCAGAAGTCTCGGTCATTATCTTCCTACCTTCTCTATCTAATGGCGGTAAATCAGCAATGGTTGAATCAACTTCATCTAAGGAGCTAGTTGAACTGTTATTATTCTTGGTCGGCACTCCGCCCATTAATCCTTTGCTCATTGCCAAGCCGCTTGATCTTTCAATCACTCCACCATCATAGAATTCATCTTCAATTGGATGCATTAAAACAGTGTTATTTTTGCTAATCGTTATAGTAGTATTAGTTGGTACGCATATCCAATCACCCCTCTCAAACGTCAATGGTTCACTAGCAACAAAAATAACATCTTGGGACCTATTTAGTCTTTCCATCTTAAATAAGCCCGGCTCATACTCAAAAAATCTAGAGCCAGTGCTGAAGTGTAACGAAGCTGCTTCGTCTGTTTTTGATGTGATGTATCTACTAATAACCACTGACTCCCCATCAGTCACCGCAAAGTTCAATAATGAAGGTTCATCTGTAACCGCTATCTGCCAATTTTTAATTAATTCAATGGTCGTCAATAATGCTTTTCGTAAAGTTGTATGTGAAAATTTGGTTTCAAAATCGTTTGGATCATATCCCATCTTAAACAAAGTATCTACGAATAGCGCAAAACAGCACTCTGAATCAGTAGAGCCTTGAAGGAACAAGAAAAATTGGTCCTCTAAGTGATCTATTAGCTTCTTCTTGATCAAATGAAATGCTGAGATCCCCCCATTATGCATGAACATCAACCTTCCAAATGAAAAGGGATGGCAGTTGGTTTCCGACAAAACACCCTGCGTCGATGCCCTGACATGTCCAAACACCAACCGTGATTCCGTACATTTCGATAAATTATTCAAGTTAACATTATTCCAAGCTGGAGTTATAGCTTTGAAGATGCACGGCTGGTTAGTCGCCGAATAGTATCCCACTCCAAAGCCGTCTCCGTTTATAGGATTCCTCATATCAAGTCTCAACCTCGAATCAAATGACTGATTTATAATAGAGTGCGCTGGCTTGGTTAGCAAATCTGAAAGCACCATGGTATCACGTCCCTTATATATCATAAAACGACACATATTTACTATTATTATCAAATCCAGCAAAAGATATAAGCTTTTGAGAAAATACCTCCTCTTAATTAAGGTCAAATCATGGAACAAAAATGTCGTCTTAGAGAAACGACATCGCGACATCGAACCACCAGCAAATTGCGTCATAAGACGTCGCGACATTTGAGTCATACGAAGTTCCTCCTAGCCGGCTTATCAGGCAAATCCCGGGGTTATAAGTCCATCAGAAAATATATTTAAGGAGAAAACGGCCCATGAATATGGAGCAATACTTAGTATTCCTAATCTAAAAGTAGTTCAAGCATTATTGAAAGAAGACAATGTCACTTTTCAGAACTTTACAACACTCTCCCGCTACTATATCGATTTTTCATAACAGTAAGCTCCCTCTTTCGTCTAAGTTGTACAGAATTTTAGATAAATCATACTATGACTTAAACGAAGATAAAAATAAGTTCCAGATTGATTTGATGAACAATAAGATGCCGACGTTCGACCAGTATCAAATGATTGTTTCAAACTTCTTGAGGGATAAGAAAAGTAAAGAGGTTTTGGATCATTGCTATCCGTTGTTGCACGATAGGAGAAAAGGTGAATCAGATAGGCATATTACGATTAAAGGGGTGGCACCGTCTAAGGGGTTCAGAGTCTTCAATGAAGGCGAATACATGATGATATATGACGCTTTTAATAATTTTATTGAGTCCAAGGACCCGGAGACCAACCCCGAGGAGATATTCCATGCTCCGTTGGTCATCGACTGGGACCAGAACTTGATTGCTAACGACGAAAAGGAATTGAATCATATTTTAGAGAAGTATAAAGTTTAGCTACCACTTGAACTTGTATATATTTATTTTTACTTTTTTTTCTTGAAGTAACGAAGTTATGATGTTTGATTTAATTTGTCTCATGCCTCCTCTCTCTTTTATGCCGATTTAGTTTTCAACAACATTTATGTTGATGTTCTTTTCTTCATCTTTATTTATTCATATAGTATAATATCTATGTTTGTCTATCGATTTCTAACTATTTACAATGCCGTTTCGGCCATGCTATGGTCTCTCATACTTTACTACACTTTGAGCGATATCCAGGTATATTTAGATCCCGAAGCGTCCCCTACTTTAAAAAATGAAAATATTTATATTTCAAAGACATACGATGGATTTCCCCATAAGCTTTTGGTCTATGTCCAGCTACTTAACGCAATCCTTGAACTAAGCCATGCAATAACCGGGTTGGTAAAGTCACCACTCTCGACCGTCGTCCTACAGTTCTCAGCAAGGTTATTAATCTGTTTGGGCATCAGCTACAAGTTGCCAGCTAGTCCTGGTAATTTTCATTTCCTTAGCTTCACGTCCTTAAGTTTGGCCTGGTCAATAACTGAAATTATTCGATATGGCTATTACATGTTAAAATTGGTTGGCAATGTTCCTGAGTCATTACTTTGGCTACGCTACTCGGCTTTCTTTCTTCTTTATCCAACTGGGCTTGTTAGTGAATCTTATGTTGTTTATTTATCATTGGATTCATCTACAAGTTCTGCTTACTATCACTTCTTAATATTTGCTCTAGTTCTGTATATTCCTGGTTTTTTGGTATTATACATCTATATGATTAAACAACGACAAAAAATTTTGGGGAAAAGGACAACATCAAGCAAGAACTGTTAACAGAGTCCCTGTTAACCTGTTATTGAACCATAGTAAGTATAGTATATACATTCTATAGCTAGATATATAGTCTATTCATCTATTAATTTCCGGGGCATATTGCCCTCGGAGCTTACTTCCCTATTAAATATAAAAATCTTTAAGAGTGTGGGATTTATGGTAATTCAACTTGTTATTATACTACAAAGAACGATAAAGGCATGTCTTCGGCTCAATCGTCTCATCCACAGAAATGGTTAATTGCTTATAATTCTATTTCATCATCTTTATGGTCAATTGTTTTCTTCAACACGGTTTTTTTGGGCTTGTTGTTAGGTCAACCTTACTTGTTCGATAAAACTAATAAAGTCACGACAGTAATCCAAACATTTGCAGTTATCGAAATCTACAATTCAGCAGTTGGTAATGTTAAGTCACCCTTATTTACCACAGCAACCCAAGTTTTTTCTAGGTTGTTGATCGTCTTGGGAATTTGTCAACTATTACCAAACTCGCCAGCTAATTACCACTGGTGTTTCATTACGTTGTGTTTGAGTTGGTCGATCACTGAGATCATTAGATACTCTTACTATGCCTCAAATTTGAAGTCTCCTGGAAATGTTCCTTCTTGGTTAACTTGGTTACGTTATTCTACCTTTTTTGTATTATACCCAACAGGTGTACTGTCAGAAATGCTCATGGTATACTTGTCATTGGGTGAAGCGAAAAATGTTATTGGGGAATGGTATTCATACTTTTTGAAAGCCATGTTATTAACTTATTTACCAGGATTCTACATGTTGTATACCTATATGATCAAACAAAGAAAGAAGGTTTTAGGTAAACAAAAAACAGAAAAAGTTGTCAAAACCGAATAAATTTTTATACTGATATGTTTATCAATAATATTAAAGTACAATCTATTTATTAAGCCCTAGGTTCTTTTAAGTTTTCAATCCATGCAATTATTCGTTCTACATAATCAATTATTGTATCACCTTCAGTAAATTCGTAATTTAGAGCTTCCTTGCCTTTAGAACTGCTACCCAAAAGTGAACC
Source organism: Schwanniomyces occidentalis var. occidentalis (assembly GCA_031081865.1). Lineage (NCBI taxonomy): Eukaryota > Fungi > Ascomycota > Pichiomycetes > Serinales > Debaryomycetaceae > Schwanniomyces > Schwanniomyces occidentalis. Next base: position 209,583 of record JARYTB010000018.1, read on the forward strand.
AACTGAAAATTTTGAGGATTTACTTTTGTTTTTGAACCCATTGCCTTTCTTGTTTTGTTCAAATATAACTTTAATTTTACCTCTTATGAATATAGAATCGTATCTAATACATAGTTTAGTTAATAATTTTATAATTAAGTAACTAGGAGTATACTGATACCATCTCAAGTTCCAACTGATTAACTTCATCAAATACAATAGAATAAAATCTAAAGTCAAATAATCCTTTTCCAATGAAATGATAAATTCATTATAATAATTACCAGATATCTTTAAAATCAATTTATTAGTCAAAAATTTCAGATCGTAATCATCATGATAAAAATCAATGTTTGAATCAGTAACTTCACTTAATATAAATTCATCATATATTTCCAATAACTGAACGATACCAAAATAATCAAATCCTCCTTCAACTGAAGTGCCCATTACACTAGTAATTAATGAGCTGATTGATTCTTCTAAATTATATTTAGCTGACCAGCCTAATAATCCCAAAACCTCCCATTCAATAGCACTGTGTTGTTGCTCTCTATTATTCGAGGTAATTACCATTATTAATCTTAAATCCTCATAAATTATTAAAAACAATTGATCTAACCAGGTTTCACAAACAACAAACGAGTCCTTCTTAGAGTCATGATTAACAACGAAAGGCAATTTGAAATTTGAAATCTCCTTTTTTTTAAATACTTCTTCTTTCAAGCGAACTAAACCATCCCATCCGACAATTGCCGCCAAAAACGATAATAAGTCATAACACCTTCCCCAAGTAGAATTCTTAGAAAAGTCTGAAATTGAAGTAGATGGTGACCCTGATGATTGTGAGGCTAAAATAATTTTTGCTGAATTTGGTCCACATAAATTTATCAATTTAGGGTCTACTGATGCTAACTCTTGGGTTGAACAATTCATTAAAGGTGATTGATAAAATTGATATCCATTAATTGGATGTCTGAGATGAGAATTAAACAAAAATAATTCTTTCCACATTTTATTAATCGAACCTTCATCAACAAGGACATCTGATGATAATTTCTTAATTTTCGAACTTGGATAGCTTGATGCAAAAATTTTAGGAGTTGGAAAATATGAATTGAATGTTTTTTCAGATATAGGTTCATCATTTGAGTTTAATCTATATATAAAACTGGAACCATATAAATCTTTAACTCCTGATATAGTATCGATATCACGATTTTTTTGTTTGTAAGATAAAACCACCGGTATTGAATTCATTACCAATAATGCATTTTCGAAATCTTCGATCAATATATAACATAATGTTAAATAATACCAACAATCAAAATCAAGAGGTAAAATCTCCACACATTTTTGGGCAATAGTTAAAGCAGTTTGATAGCTCTCTTTAGTTATTAAGAACTTCACTTGTTCCAACAATACTAACGCCAGCTGAGTGCAATATATGGTTGATCGTAACCGATCATGAATTAAGTTGATAAATTCTTGTTCTTTATTTGAACCTTTATGAATTTTTAAGATCTTCAATATTATATAATCCCAATCACCAGGTATTTCAGGACTTGAATAATATCTTTCCTTGATGCTTTTTATAGCAATATCACTCGCTTCACCACTAATATCTAGTTGACATAATCTAAGCAATGCATCAACAAGATAATTTCTGTAATAAGTTGTCTTATTATCACTTTTTTGACCACTACTAGTTGAAGCTCCATTTGTTGGCTTAGTACCTACAATACTACCTTTAGGCAAAAACTTAATTAGCAATGTGATCGAACCTATCAATGCAGACTTCGAGCTAATAAAATATGGGTAGCTAACTAATCCGGTCAATTGTTGTGATGGATTATCTAAATGAACAAATAATCTGACTAGTTCCGAAGCTCTTAATTCTTCCCAATAACCGGAAGATAAATCCTTAATAGTATGTGAATTGAACGACAAAGTCTTTCTACTTCTCACATCACTATTACTCTGATTCGGAACAATTTGGTATGATTTATCAATTTTAACAGGAACTCTCTTTGTTGATCCATTCATACGAATTACAAATCTTGCTCGAAAATCAGACCTGTTAAATATATTGTAGGTGCAAAAAGTGACCACCATTTCTCTCTTCAAATTTGAGTATATATCGGCATTGACAACCTCCTTCTTAAGATAGTAACTTTCATTCTTCTTTTCAATCCCAAGTAGTTCACAAATATACTCCTCGATATCCAATTCCCCAAAATCAAAACACACCCCATTCGCATAGTGATAGAACCCAATATACCCGTCGTCATCTTTCCTATCATTGTGTTCAATCTTCTCGGTACCAAAGTCATTATTTAGATATTTCGAAGATCGAGATCCATAATATTTCCCCCAATGTATAAGATCTGGTTGCCCAATTGATGAATCTATCCCACTAGCTTCTTGAAAATTGGATCTCATACCTAATGTTTGTCCAAAATACTCTTCACGGATTGATGGTGTTACATTAGGGCCTTCTTTATTACTTGAACTGATCGGTGATATTGACGTTAATGATCCAGTAGAGACATGAGGAGACAACAAAAATGGTAAAGAAGAAGACAGTTTCAGTCTCATGTGCCTCTTCTGAATATCACTAATGCTAGTCATATCCTATCCTTAACACTAATTGATCCCTTAGAAAGAACTGAAATGAAAGAAACATACAGAAATTGAAATCTATCAGGTTAGATTGAATTTCTAACTTCTTTTACCTATTTGTATACAGGTCGATACAGAAACAAAATATTTTCATTACATTGGCTATATAAATAAAATTACATAAGTTATTGCACTTCTTCAAGTCTATCATTCCGTAAATTGCATTGTAGTTGTTGATGAATTGCAATTAGTTCGGATAATTCTTGCATAATATTAGTGATAGATTTAGCATGCTTGAAGTCAATGTAACAACCATTTCCTTTAATATAACTCATCTGTTGTCTAAGCTGCAAGGTTGCAACACAGTTTTCAATTCTGGTAACAATATGATTAAGAAGAGCTATTACATCACCTTCTTTGTAAGAACCAGTAATTTTTTGAGATATAATCTCGGTGGGAGTTCTTTGGAATCCCCCATGTGTAATACCGCCATTGATGGAGGAGCAAATATTTTCTAATCTTAAAGAAACAGTCCTGAGGCCATAAACAGTTTCTATTGGTAATGTGCCAACGACTCTGGTGCTGTCCCGAGACTCTTCGTCGCGTAACAAACTCTTCTGGAAAATCTCGAATCTAAGCTCTAGTTTCTTTGGATAGGCTAAGGTAATTGGCTCGGGCGTTTCTAGACCTTTTAGCTTCTTTTCACCAAGATCAAAATAGGTACAACCATTTCCTTCAATTGCGTTGATTTCTCTTTCAATGATTTCACCAGCTTGAACATTGCCATGATATGCTTCATCAAGTGTAGTTTCAGCCTTAACGATGCCATCATGAATCTTATATAATGTTTTAATTTCATCTAAGAAATCCGAACTGACAGCAATCTGCCCACCATCAGCAATTGCACTAATACGGGAAGCACGATTAACCATCGGACCAAAGTAATCCATTCTTCCGGTAACAATATCAGGTTCACATACCGGAGAACCCCAATGAATACCCATACGAACAGATAAACCCCTAAATATTATATTACCTTTACTATCAGTAACTTCACAACACTGGTCTGTTTCTAATATTTCTGAAGGCCAATCTGCAGTCAACAACAGTTGTTGGACATTAAAACACCACAATAATGCTGCAGTTGGTGATGGAAATGAAACCATAAAAGCATCTCCTTCTGTTTTCACTTCATAACCACCAACAATTCTTAGTTGACGACGCATAATTAAATTATGAATCTTAATAGCTGATCTCATTGGGACAGGATAAGCATCCCATAGTAAAGTTGAGTTCTTAATATCAGTAAATACCAATGATAATTCACCTATTGGAGGTTCAATTTCTTCTTCTAATCTTCTCAAGGTAGAATCACCTGGTTGTGCTCTATCTCTTCTCTTTTTGTTGAGGAAAAGGTCATTAACACGACCTATATTATTGTATAATGCATTCGAACTAAACTTCTTCGATTTTTGTTCACCTAATGTAATAACAATTACGGTGATCTTATCAGTTGCACCATAACAAAGCGCATAGTCTCTTAGCTTTTGAGCAGCAAGCATGGGATCATCTTTCTCCTGTCTTAACACGTCAACTGCCAACTCATATGAAATGTACTCCCACAAAACCCTAGTAGCAATAACAATCATATCATCAGCCGTGGTTAAAGAAATCTCAGTAATGTCTGGGCCCGAATGGGTATGTGGTAAATAATTAAAGAAGCCAACACCACGAGAAATACTTAACTCACCATCTAAAGCACCATCTCCTGAGACATATCCACCGGATGCTCTAATTCTTTCAAATTCAGATCTATTAGTTGGATCATGTCTATTAGTTAATAAAACGTGATCACCATTACTCCTTGATAATAAAGTTTCAATATCACCAATATTTGCAGTATAAAGCATTTTATCCTTAATATAAACGATAGTTACTGCACACCCTGCATTGGAGTCATCTTTAAGATTTAAATCTGCAAGTTCTTGTATCATTTGAGGAGCTAAAGCAAAAGAATTACTCTTTTTAGCTGCTAAAACACCATTTATCTCCTTATTCAAGGATAAGAAAGTTCTTCTAATAGCATCTTTAACGTCCTCATCTTGTTTTAATTTATTTAATTCATTGGTAAAACTTGAAACAAACATACTCTTAAGCACAGAAGCTATTCTATGTCCATGACGTGGTGTACCACTTTTACCATCAAATGAACAAATCAATACTTCCTTTTCGTTACCCCTGAATTTTTGCATGAAAATATCCCTGCTAGAAACACACTCTCTCATGCCCATAGAATCAGCAACACCATAACCAATGCTATCTAATTCAGATGCAGTAGTACGAATACGCATACCTAAACTTTGTTCAGGAACCGATGTAGTCGTCAAAGTCACATCAATCAAACCTAAAACCTTTAAATTTTTTAAAACTAGTAAACTATCAAAATCTTCACCGGTATCAGGATTTTTAACATGACTCTGTTTAATTTCAAATCTCTTATTACCTGAAAAATTTAAATACTTTAAATTTTTGTTCCAATGCCAGTTCCAATCATATGGCCAATTAGATATATTATATTTCAATTGATTCGATCCAACATCTAAATGTTGTAGATTAGTCAATTTACTCAATTCAGCAGGCAAAGATACCAACTTATTATTATTTAAGAATAATAATTTTAATGATTTCAAGCTCTCTAAATCATCAGCTGGTAATGTAGTCAACTCATTCCCTGATAAATATAACTCGTTTAATCTGTTCAACCTTCTTACAGCACCTTCGGGTATTTCAAGAATATCGTTATAGGAAAGATTTAATGATTTTAGTTCAACTAAGAACGAAATGGAATCAAAACAGTCATCGTTCAATCTATTATCTGCTAGTGTTAATACTAATAAACTATCGGCTAATGAAGTGGATGCGTTGATAACATTGATTGATGAAGAACTACTATCTTCTAATATTTCACTTTCAGTACCTTCTGAAATGGTCTTAGGTGATGGTTGACTATCTACTGACTGAGCAGAAGGTCTTCTTGATTGGAGCGGCGTCATCTTGACACTCAACGACAAACTCCTAAAATTCACTGATGATGAAATCCTTTTAGCAACCGATAAAGGTGGTTTCGGGAACGAGGTAAGAATGTTCGAGGAAACATTCAAAACAGATAAAGATTTTAAATTCCAAATTTCATCAGGCAATAGTTGTAAATTATTTGAATGTACATCCAAATATTGTAAGGAAGTTAATTGACCAATTGTTGAAGGCAAAGCTTGTAAATTATTACCATAAAGTGATAAAAAGGCAAGCTTGGATAAATTACATAATTCGTTTGGCAAATTAACCAAATGATTTTTATCTAATACTAATTTTTCAATATTGGGGATTTTACTAATAAATTCAGCCGGTATAGACGTTATCTTTGCCTTTGATAAATCTAAAACTGTCAACATAGGTAATAAATTCTCAAACTCTAAATTAGTAATTGGATTTCTATCAAAATAAAGTAATCTTAAACTTTCCATTTTATCACTAAATGTTGAAATATTATTCTTAGATGCATAAGTAACTTCTAGATTTGGTAATGATGCTAAGACATCAACATTCGAAATCCGATTGTAGCGAATATCTAGCCTTTTTAATGAAACCAATTTAGTTAGATATTCTGGTAATGCTTTACTTAATTTGTTTGTAGAAAGATTCAATTTTGACAACTTAGTTAATTTACTAATTGATTCAGGTAAGTATGATAAATCATTATATGATAAATCTAAATCTTGTAAATTAACTAGTTCGTTAATGGGTTCTGGATAGCTATTAAAATAATTTGATGATAAGTTTAAAGAAATTAAATTTTGCAATTTACCAAATGATTTAGGCAAAGATGATAATTGATTTGAATTTAATTTTAAATGTGTTAAATATTTTAAATGGCTGAATTTTGAGGGTATTTCATCCAAGAAATTCTTTTCCATGTCAAGATAAGTGAGCCTTTTTGCTTCAAGAAAATTCATTGGAAATCTGGAGCAGCCATGTCTTGAAAAAATAATACTTGTTAAGTTATTACATGCCTGAATAAAATCCAATGGAATATAAATTGAAGGATTATCTGCAACATTTAATTTTTCAATCTCATATGTGTGTTGATGGAAGATGATTGGAATATTTTTTAAATTTAAACTTGATATATTAATGTCAACATAATCTTTCGATATCATTGTTTCTTCTTCATGAGTTAAGCTTCTTAAATAAATATTCTCGACAACAAACTTACAAATAAAAGACAAATCTTCACGACCAATTATTCTCAAATTATCTTTATCAGAGTAACCACTTAACATTAATAATCCCATTTGAACCTTTAAAGGCTTTTCAAAAGATTCTAATACCTTAACACAATTGCCTATATAGACTGAAATTTGGTAATTTGTTGTTGATTCAAGAAAAAAATTTTTTTGTACTATGGTTAACAATTCCGCAGTTGTAGTTTCTAACGGACATAAAATTGTAGTGAATGTATTGTCTTCTTTGAAAACTCTGACAATATGATTAGGACCCTTAGTGAGGTTTTTAGGATCTGATTGGGTTGCAACCACATGAGAAAGTTGACGTGACCCATATAAGACTGGCAAATGGCTACTACTTGACCTAGTTTCCTCTGATGGCCCTTCTGACTTTTTAGCCTTTGTTGTCCTATAATGTTCATGAGCACCACGACGTGCTTTTTCATTATCTTCATTTGAAATGATCAGTGATAAGCTGCCACCTGAAGCCGATGACAAGGCAGCTGCAGCTTCCTTGTCTTCTTGACTCCCTTTTTCATCAGTATCATTCTCTGATTCTGATAATGATATTGTATCAGGCTCACCTGATTCAATTAAACTATCAATTTTAACATCCCAACTATCTGGTGCTCTCCATCCAGTTTTAGGATCCTGACTAATCGTTGATGGGGTCATGGCCAAAGCGGAAAATGATTTTCGTAATGGTATCCGTTGATCCAATTTTCTCGGATCATTTACGATAAAATTTGTAGTGGACTTGCTATTCTTAGATGATAAAACTTTGTTATCTTTCTCATCGCCTTCTACTGATTTAACTATTCCTTGCATTTCATTTAAATTCATATCTAAATTGAAAGGCGTAGGCTCTTTTGTTATTTTCTTTTCTTCAATAGGTTTAGATACAATATTCTGGGCACTGTTTTGTGAAAGTTGTGGAAGCTTTGAGCTTTCTGAAGATTGGCTACCATGATGGTGATGATGTTCCAACGTTATTGAAGGTATTCTAAATTTATGTTTGGAAGAGAAGGAGCCCGTGGAACTCACACTCTGCTCGTTATTTAACGGACCTGCCACTGATGGTATGTTAGAAGTAGTTAATGAACTCTGTCGACGTTTCTGACTGACATGAGTATAGTTGGATTCTCCATCATTGAAACCAGAAACCACTGGTGAATGGTTTGATGTTTCAGAATCTTTACGACTTGAATAAATAAATTTACCTAGCAAAGAACCGCTCTTCTTCTTGAACTTTGGCTTAATAGGATGTGATAATGGGGGTATATTGGCCGAGCCCTTTGGACGTTTGTTTGCATGAAACCCCTTGTAGTTATCCTTTAGCTTTGAGGTAAAATGCTCGATACTCGACGACGCATCAGAAGCTGGATTATTTTGAGACGTAGCCAAGGAAACAATCGATGATCTTGGACTATAGTTCTCAGTTGAGCTGACCGATGACACTGTACTTTTTCTCTGATCTTGAGGAGCTTGCTGAAGATTGTGCTGAGCCTTGTCATCATACTCTTCATACTTGGAATTAAACAGAAGTTCATCCTTCTTAGTGTTCACGCTAACGGATGATGAAGCAGATGAAGTTGGGGAAAGAGAAGAGGATGTTGATTTTTTTGAATTCTTTTGATGGTTCGTGGGATTTAAGAACGAACTCATTGATAAATTATTGGACGGTGAATCGTGGCCCTCCTTATCTTGATCAACCAAATTTGAATCAATCTGACCTGCAGAAAGTCCAAAAGAAGATCTAATGTTACTCATTGACTTATCTCTCCTTAAAAAACTCATTAATAAGGTAAGAGATAGATGGATTGATTTGATTAATTGAAATTTCTGAGTTACCTCATGCTTCCACATCCCTTTAGTCAAGGCAAAAAAAATTTGAATTTTCGGGAGAATATTGTGTATTTATATGCAGGATGTTAAATTCATACCAGTTTCACCTTCAAGTTGCATCCATGATTTGCATCTATATTCAGTTGCTGATAGCACGACTGTTATACCAGAGCACTCCTCTCCAACGATACTGTCTCTCTGATATTGTTTTCAGCTTATTCTGTTGCAGATAGTTGTGATATAAACACAGAAATAAGTTTGATTTAATGCCCTCTACGTTGCAATACAATATATTTTCATCCAGCGTTATGGAAAAATACAGATGTTCAAACGCTTAAGTAGGACATATTAGTCCCCAATATTGTCATGACATTATCCAGTAGTTCTCTATTTCCTTGGTGTTCCCTTGTACAGCTCCTTGAATGTCGAATCAATAGTCGCAATCCTGTTCCACAACTCCATAGCACTATCTCACAAATTTTCAACAGATTAGAGGCAGTAAGTTATGTGTAATATTGTGTTACTTTGGTGAATATAGACATAGATGTAGACAGAGTTACTGTACAAGATTTAAAACTGGCCATACTTTGGCATGATGGATACCTTGTTCAAATAGCTATTGTGTTTGATCGTTGAATTGCAAATCGTCTAAATACCAGCTAGTGCAGTAAAACGCTGAATTGTACCGTAGACACAGAAGCAAGAGTAAAATAGAATGGGTTTAGGAACCTATATGGCTGAAACATGTTATTGGAGATATCTTCCCAGCTTCTCGTATCTTGTCGGAGAAGTTCTTATTGAAGAAATATTTTGTTAGAGCCTAAATATTCAATTTTTGCCCGATTGGGACATATCGACGAATACGAGGAATGTTCAAAATATCATTTCAACAGTTAAAAAAAGATCAACTAAATTTTTTCATATCTTCTCTTTCTAGTATTAATCTGGATTTTGAATTGGTGCTAGGTGCATCCAGTCCATCATAATGACTGAGTCCTCAAGATCAATAAATCATAAACTTAATGAGTTGTTAAGTAAAAGTAAGTAATTGCTTGTAAAGCCGGGCGAGAATAAAAGGTAGATTAACCGATGGACAAAAACTAACTTAAATTATTTTATCCAGACAATATATCCAAAACCAAGTTGGATGCTTCGACAGCCTTGAGCTATGCTACTGTGTTGAAAACAAATATATTAGGCAAAGACAAACAGGAAAAGGTGAATTCGATCGTTGTGTTAGCCAAATTACTAGATTGCATTAATGGTAGCGAAGCTGTCTCAAATGAATACACTAATATCTTCGACCACATATTGTTTACCATATTGTTTTCCATTGTTAGCTCAAACATGTCGACGGAAACGTATAAGGCGATCTTAAAGATATCTGTGATCTTGATTTCTGGGTCAATTTTCAAGTCGAGAGAAGAATCGATCCAAAATTATCTACCATTGCTTGAAACGTTAATTGAATACTTAGATGTGATCGATGTCATAACTCAAAAGTTATATTTACAGGATAATAAAATCACTTTTAATTCGATCAAATTGGTTACTGAAATAATCAATAAATGTCTAAATTTTGACTACTCTGGCATTATAACCTTAGCTGGAAGATTGAAGCATGTTACTTTTTTTAGTACGGTTGGAAACTTAATAGAAACAGATGATAAGTCAATTTTGGATTTAATTCATTATTTGAAAATTGCCTATTATGACTTGAATGAATACTTGAGTAATACAAATTTCGATTTGTCTATTAAATCTCACCAAGTAATGCTAAACAACTTGTTTATATATTTGGATGTTTCCTTAAATGAGTATGGTACTCCTGCAACTACTGAAGAATATAATAAGGCAGGATTTTCTGAAAACCCAAAAAACTTTGTTGTTTCAAATTTTTCAATCTTACTAGCTATGGATCTCAAAGTCTTTTTGAAAGATCCAAATATTACTTTCAAAAAGAGATTCCATGAAGAGCTAATGATGAGCGATTACAGCAGGACATTTTCATTGTATTTGTTTATTTCTAAGACTACTGATTTATGGCTAAAGGTTTTCCATCAAAAGGAAAAGTATCCCAACATCTACTCTTCAATTTTAAGTTGGGAGTTAATGATTTATTATACTATGAATAACTGTTTGATTTTATGGCAAGAAACAAAATCTCGTTTGGGGAATGCTGATGATGTCGACAAAATTTTGCAATTGTTGGATTCGAATATTGACACCTTGGAATCAGACTTGTCTCAAGCAACTAAATCGATTGAAGAATGTTTAGATGTTACTGCAACAAACTCAAGTGAAGTAATGAGACACATTCAAACCCTAAAAATTAGGGATAGGCATATTAATAAATGGAAGCCAAGATTTAGTGAATATAATAGAAACTTATCGGACGAAGTTTTAGAGTTTGTTGCTGAACAAAGAGTGATGCAATTATTAAAAGGTTCTTGGGTTTACACAGAGAGCCATGGAGAATCTCTTCTAAAGTCTAAAGATAAGAAACAATTGAATTATAAGTATTACTATATTATATTGTCTCCGAATAGGAAGAATATTTTCTACAAAGAGTTTATTGAAAAACCTCTAGTTAATCCTTCATTCGAAGAGATGGAATCTCAGTTTATTAAGTTATCTGACATAATTGACCTTCGGTCAACTAAAACAGCTGAACATGTTGGTGAAGAAGACAGAAAGAAAAATAGCATGTTGATATCCGTTAAGGGGACTATTTCCTATGAAAAAATTACCTTAATGGGAGACAATAACAAGAAATTACTTAGTTTTTATACCGATACTCAGGTCCATAAATTTGTATGGCTAGATGGTTTAAAGATGTTAAAAGGCATGACTGGTTCTGGCCAATTATCAGATGAAACTGAGAAACAATTGAGCTCATTAATCGATATTAGAACGAATACCCAGTTATTGAACTTAGAAAATTCAAAAGTGAACATAGATAACGCCCCTGTTAGTGACAATGAAGACGAGTTTGAATATTACGATTTATCAGAGCTTCTCAGTATCACTGAAAATTTTCATTATAGGTAGATTATGCTGATTGGGATAGTTATATAAGTAGATATAAAGTAATATAGATTCCTTTATATTATGTTATGCGCCCTTGTACGACTTTTTTGTTTTTTTGAGGCCCCAAATTTTTCAGAGCTCATCTCATTATAAGGTTGTACCTAATTGTACAATTCTTCACCAAAATAAGCCATATTGATAGCTAAAATGGGTAAAAAAACCTCTAAATCTAAGGATATTAAAAAGGCTAAAGATGACCTTATTTTAACGATTGAAAGTGACTCGGAAGCTGAAAATAATATTCCTTATCTGTCAGAAGAAGAGTCCGATGTTGAAGCAGAATCAAAGGAAGAAGAAACTAAGTTGAAGAAAAATAAGAAAAAAGGTAAACCGAAAGGCAGCCATATAGATGATAAGAAAGAAAATGAAGAAGATATTAATCCAGACTTCCAATTTTCTTTGGAAGGGTTTGAAACATCGACAAAATTCGACGGATGGGATTTCAAAGTAGAATCCAATAATGATGATGGTAGTAGGAGTAATACTTCTAAGGATGTCGATTTAGATGGGATTTTAAGGAGAAAAGGCGGTTTAGTCAACTTGGCTGGTTTTGATGCCGAATCTAAAGACAAGCAAAATACAGAAAAAGATGAAAAAGAATCCCTGGCCAAGGAGTCTGAGGATGAGCAGGACAGTGATGAAGATGACGACGAATTGGCTTTAGACGGTTTTGGTATGGGTGCTAAAGAAATGGTACAAGAAACTGAGGTGGAGGAAGAGGAACAAAGCGAAGAAGAAGAAGTTGAAGCTGACATGGACGAAGAACACCCAGAGTCCGATGTCGAGGACGATAAAAAAGAGGAAGATTCACCAGAAGAAATAGCAAAGTTCTATGCAGATGAAGAGGAGTCACAATCCGCCAAGGACCAAATACATGCTACATTCCAAAGCTTGCAATTATCTCGTCCGGTCTTGAGGGGATTAAGTCAATTAGGTTATACAAAGCCATCACCAATCCAATCAACATCCATTCCAATTGCATTATTAGGTAAAGACATAGTTGCAGGTGCTGTCACAGGTTCGGGTAAAACTGCTGCTTATATGATTCCAATTATCGAAAGATTGTTATATAAGCCTGCTAAAGTCTCCTCGACAAGAGTTATAGTTTTAACACCTACAAGAGAATTAGCTATTCAAGTTTGTGATGTGGGTAAAAAGATAGGTCAATTTGTTAATAATTTGAGTTTTGGGTTAGCAGTTGGTGGTTTAAATTTAAGACAACAAGAACAACAATTAAAATCAAGACCAGATGTAGTTATTGCTACTCCAGGTAGATTAATTGATCATATTAGAAATTCCCCATCGTTTACGATTGATTCTTTAGAAGTTTTAGTTATTGATGAAGCTGATCGTATGTTAGAAGAAGGTTTTCAGGTTGAATTGACCGAAATTTTGTCATTAATTCCTAAACATAAGAGACAAACGTTGTTATTCTCTGCTACCATGAACACTAAGATCCAAGATTTAATTCAATTATCATTACAAAAACCAGTTCGTATTATGATTGATCCCCCAAAGACTGCTGCATTAAAATTAGTCCAAGAGTTTGTTCGTATTCGTAAAAGAGAACATTTAAAGCCAGCATTATTGTTTCAGTTATTAAGAAACGTTGACCCTAATCAACAGAATAGAATTTTGGTCTTTGTTGCCAGAAAGGAATCAGCGCATAAATTAAGGATCATTTTGGGTTTATTAGGTATGAAAGTTTCAGAATTACATGGTTCCTTAACGCAGGAACAACGTCTTTCCAATGTTAATGATTTCAAAAACTTGACCGTCCCAGTCTTAATATGTACTGATTTGGCCGCTAGAGGTTTAGATATCCCAAAGATCGAAATCGTCCTCAACTATGACATGCCTAAAACCTACGAAATCTATTTGCATAGAGTCGGTAGAACTGCCAGAGCCGGTAGAGATGGTAGATCCATCTCATTTGTTGGAGAATCAACTCAAGACAGGTCAATTGTGAAGGAAGCTATTAGATCTCTAGCAAATGTTGAGTCTAAAAATGATAAGCAAGGCAAGGCTGTTTCTCGTAATGTCGATTGGAACGAAGTTGAAGAATTAAACAAAATTGTTGAATCTAAGGCAACTACCATTGAAGAGGTCTTAGAAGAAGAAAAGCAGACAAAGGAAATTTTGCAAGCTGAAATGGAGTTGGCCAAGGCGTCAAATTTAATCAAACATGATAAAGAAATTCAATCAAGGCCAAAGAGAACTTGGTTTGAGTCCGAAAAGGACAAAAAGAAGCATCAAACTGAAGTAATGCAACAACTAACCAAGCATGGAAAGAAGGTTAATTCTAAGAAGAGAAAAGCAATTGATGCAAAAAAAGAAGATTCTGGAAGAAAATATAAAAAAACCAAACAAGATAGAATTTCTGACCAAAGTAGAAACCCTAAAGCAAAAGGAAAAGGTAAAAATAAGAAAAGATAGCTTATGATAGTCCATCATCATCTATATATTAATCACTGTATAGTAGAATAAATATATTATAGAAGAATGTCGTATTAAATTTGTACGACATTTTAATATCTCTCTACGCCCATACTAAAATTTTACAATAAACCAACCTTGGATACTCTACTTTGATATCATTTATATAACAAAAATGTTGTTTTCGAATGGTTATAGTAGATTGTTCAATAGTAATCATTCAACGGATATAACTAATCCGTCTAAATTGCTTTTTCAGATTGTAATACTACAGTGTTTCTATTATTTGTCAGCATTAATTATATTCTATCTAGTGTCGTCACTAAACGGATATGATTTCAAAATAGATTGGATATTTCTGTGGGAGTTAGTTGCTCTGGATAATGCTATGGGATTGATACTATTTGTATTATGGCTCTTTGACTCATTGTTGTGTGTTTTATTTGTTACTATAATAGTGGGAAGATCCAAGTTGGCATGGGATTTTGCCGTCACAGTCCATATAATCAATTTGATTGTTGTTTGGTTGTACACTGGTAAATTTCCTACTTCTGCATTGTGGTGGTGCTTACAAATATTAAGTGGTGTGCTACTTGTGACGTTGTCCACCTATCTGACTAGATGGAAGGAATTGAGGACTACTTTTTTTGAAAATATGTTGGATCAGCAAGAGTTGGGCCAGGTTGATCATTCCAATGATAGCCAGGCAATAGAAATGCATGATTTCTCCGAAGAATCATCGCTGTCAAACAAGTGATTGTTTTAATAATATGAGAACCAGAAAATATTCTAAGCTGTAATTCATTGCTAGCATCATCGTTGTACCGATTGCCATGTTCAGGAAGTATCTTGTTGTTTTATGATGATTCTTTCCTGTAGACATCAATATTAATCTATGTAAATAAAATTTAGTTCCGCTTTGACATATTGTAATTGGATGCCTAAAGTTAGCGTTAATCGCTTAACAGATGTAAGAACAATTTTTTTAAAAGATACAGATTCAGAATGAAAATTTCATTGAAGTTCAATACATACGCATTTATTCCTGATGTCCAAGTTTATTACACAACTATCCTGTAAATATGATTAGCGTCAGCACCCTAAGTTATCGCATAAAATAAAGAGGAGGTAATCGTTGCAAACGTTGGAGCTGCTATATACATCAAATTCAACATACATTGCCGTCATTTTGTTGCAGATCCGGCTAAATTCATGGTGTTAGATGGAAAAGTTAATCGTATTACTCTGTGGATACATGAAATCTTTTATGTGTCATCAAAAATTAAATTTGAGCACCACGAACTTGAAGAACTTAAGAACCATTGGAATATGTACCAAAGCAATATTATTCCTTTTATAAGCGCCTATGGCCACTGATTCAATATCGGCTGATCGATTCACTCATTGTTCTTCGATTAATAAGTTTATGTCAGTTTGGTATCGTATTTCTTCACTATACATCATTTTGTTTGATAATGATTGAAAAATTTAGTCGAGGTCTCTAGGAGGAGAATATATCATTTGTATAGCCACAAAGTAAATTTTAAAAGGAATAGAAAAGAAAGGTAAAATGTCATATTTGGTAAAGAGAGTGATCTTCATTCGATATTATATAACATGCGATCAAAACGGTTATGAATGAATCTTACTTGAGTAAACTTAGAAGTTTAATTTTTATATATACAGATAAAGAAATATGATTGAAAAAAGTCAAAATGTGTATTCAAATATGCTTCTAACTAGTTAATTAAATATGATGGAACATTTGTTTATTAGATGCAACTTGCAAGCTGTTATGACTTTAAATTTGCATCTTGCCTTAACTTTTATTTTTCTATTTCCTTAAATTCATATACACACTTACTGCAGTAACTTAAATATAACTTGTCATATTCTATTTTAGACTATCTATCCCACATTATCTTCTAAAGCTTTACCGTTTGGCATTAATTAACAGACAATTGTTGTACTTTTTACGGAACCACAGAGGTTGTTCATTCCTTTCATCTCTTTCCCAATGAGCCTTACAGTTATTAAGTTATAGGAGTATCTACATTATTACCCTTATGAATAAGAGTAGATAGTATGATATTTCCCTTGAATATTTGTATATTCCTGATTGAAACTAAAATGATGATACAGAAGGACTTGTTACAAAATTGCATACAATAACCAAGTAGTTTATCATATGTCCAATTAAATTATATAGCAAGACTAGTCAAATATTATGGCGCTCATATATGAAGCTACTGGGCCTTACCGATAGACTTGTCAGTGAAATTGCGAAGGTTAATAAAAATTTTATTGTTGTTAACCAATCTGGTACTCCTGTGATTTACCATTCATTGATCATATTCCAGCTTTTGTTCAACAATGGTTCAGTGGTAATGAAGGTGGTAATGCCCTTGCCGATATCTTGTTTGGTGATGTGAATCCAAGTGGTAAATTACCCTTAACATTCCCAAAAAGAGTTCAAGATAAACCTTCATATTTAGACTTCAAGTCTGAAAGAGGTCAAGTTAATTATGGCCAAGGAGTGTTCATAGGTTATAGATACTATGAAGCCATTGAACAGGAAGTTCTTTTCCCTTTTGGCTTTGGTTTGAGTTATACGAAGTTCAACTTCACTAATTTGAAATTGAAAAAGATCGCTGACAATCAAATTAAAGTTTCCGTCACAGTGGAAAATATAGGTGGAAGAGATGGTAAAGAGGTTGTTCAAGTTTATGTCTCTCAAGAGCGTACTACTGTTAATAGACCGCAAAAGGAATTAAAAAATTTTGAAAAAATCTTCATTAGAAAGGATGAAATGAAAACAGTTGACATCGATCTCAATATCAGGCTCGCTACTTCATTCTGGGACGAATATGCTAATAAATGGATCAGCGAAGTTGGAGAATATAAGGTCTTAGTTGGTAACAGTAGTGTTTAACATTATTTTGTCCGAAAATTTTAGCGTTGCGAAAAATAAATATTCTCTTGGATTATAATGGCAAAAAAAAAAAATACTGGCGCAATTTGTTATTAAAAGTTTATAACGTTTTATAATATTTTTTTAGTTATCTAATAGAATTCTTGTTTCAGTAACAAAAAATTGCCGAAATTAGACTGTGGGGAATATGTTTCAGCATTTTTATTGTGGATTCTTTCCTTTCTTGGCAAAGGATAATCGAAAAAGTCCAGTATATATATATAATAATTTGCCAATTCTAGTTTTAGTTCAAGGACTATTATATCAATAGTCCATTAGAAGGATAAGTCGCTAAAGCGAAGATGGGCAGTATAAGTGAAAAAAAAATAGATCAAACTATTAGCGAACTAAGCTTAGATAAGATTCCAGGCTATGATGCAGAATTACATGTTGCCAGAGATAAGTTTGATTATGCTCACAAAAAAAAGCTACTTCGGAGGATTGATTTGAGGAAAATGCCTTTATTAATCTTGCTTTACTTGTGCAAAAACTTGGACGTTAATAATGCTGGTTATGTTAAAGTTATGAACGTAGGCGCTAGTTCAAATATTTTAAGCCAACTAAACATGTCAAGTAATGGCTGGGCATGGGTTGGCACTATATACCTACACCATTCCGTTCGTTTTATTCGAGATTCCTTCGACGTTGTTGCTAAAGAAATCAACACCTAGAGTGCACCAGTTTAGAATTGCGTTCTTATGGGGAGCGTCATTAGCGTGTCATACTGCCATTAAAAATAAAGCAGGACTATTGTCTTTGAGATTTATTTTAGGGATGTTCGAAGCAGGAATGTTTCCAGGTGCCTTAAGTCAGCTTACATATTGGTATAGACCTGATGAAATTACCGTTAGAATGGCATTTTTAGAAGTACTAGGTCAATTTTCCAATATTTTGACTGCATTTATAACTTATGGCTTCCAATTTGCTGATGGGAAAGGTGGACTAAGTGGATAGCAATGGGTTTTTTTAATTGAGGGCCTATTCACCATTTTTTGCTCTTTTATTTTGCTAATTTTCTTGCCTAACTTCCCTAGTGATGCCAGGTCCTTGACACAAGAAGAAAGAGAATACATAATGGCAAGGCTACCAAAAAATTCCCCTAGAACAAGAGATAAGAATTTCAGCAAGGAGGATATTAAGAGAGCTCTAACACAGCCATTGACTTACAGTTTCTCATGTGTTGAGATGTTCCAAAATCTAGGTGGATATGGTTTGGCTTTTTGATTACCTTCAATTGTTCAAAGTTTTGGATTCACTACGGCAAGCAAGGCTCAATTATTGTCAATTCCTCCAGCAGCTTTGGCTATTATATCAGGTATTTTGTTCTCATGGATTTCAGATAGAGGTTATATCCCAAAACCATATATTGCTCTTTTTCCTTTGTCCATTGTTATTCCCTCATTTATTTGTCTCACTATTGTAACAAATAGGGCAGCTCTTTATTCCCCCATTTGTATTGCCACAATGGTTACCTCAGCAGATGGTTCAGTTTTGACTTCTTGGATGCAACAATCATTCATTGGTTCTACAAAAGTTATGTACTCTTTTGCATTCGCGAACGGTTGGACGCAAATTGGTGGAATTATTGGTCCTCAAATTTTTAGAAGTGAATATACACCAAGTTATACAGTACCATATGGTATTTCATTGATGTTCTTTGGATTAGCATTAATTTCGTTAGCAGTAACTTGGTATTTGACGAATGATGTTGAAAGACAAACAAGAAAAATTAAGAAATTACGAGTTCAAGAAAGTTCAAAGGGTGATGAAGGGAAGGTCGTTTATGAAGATGTTGTTATAACTTTTAGATAAATTTTATGTATTTTTTAAGTTACTAATTTGGTTAAATATATAATAAATTGCTGTTACTATAGAATGCACTATTCTAGCTTTATGATCTATGGTAGCTGAAGTTTCTTGAGATTTTTTCTTTTCGTTACTAAGATCAAAATTCATAAATCTGTTATCCCCTTAGTATCCCTTAATCTTAATTCTAAAATTTGGCTACTTGTTTCTTCAGGCTTTAAATTCGTTTGGTTGGCGAGTGCTATTATTAGCACTCTGAATTAAGCCACTCCAATTATATTTTTCTTTTTTTATTTTGTTTGAAAACTTATCTGCTTTCTTATGTAATAATTAATTAGAGTACAAGGAAATACACTTTTTTATTAGGATCCCAGGGAAAATAAATCTTGTGTGTATCATATTTGTGGTATTATGATTCTAGAATATCTGGGACACATAAGAAGTTCTTGCTTTCTAAATAGGACTTAATTTGCAGTAATCACTTTAGCTTTCTCATCACTCTAATGTTCCATTTTCGAGAATATATATTCAAATTCAAACTTACAATGTTGATTTTAATAGCATTTTAGCTAAAATTATGAGCTAAATATAAGTTCATGTAGGTTCGTCATAATCAACATTAGATTCAAAACAAAAAAGACATTGAAAAAAGATTTAATTTATTTTCGGTATTTTTTCTTAACTATGCCTATCAAGCAAGCTACTATGAATAGAAAAATAATGTTTTAGTTAATCAGAAGATGGAAGAACGAATATAAAATAGTTAGGAAGAAAAGAATTGAGATAGTTATAGTATCAGACTAGAAAATTAAGACGTTTGAAATAAATTGTACCAAAAGATGTTCAAACTATCTGGGTAAAAATAGTATTAATAAGCTTCTTGGATTGAAATTAAGAGTAGATATTTGGCAGTTGCAGGTGAACAACTTCAATAGAATAGAAAGTACTGATTCTAAATACCTTTGTTAATTTTGTTTAATAGTAGAAAACTGAACATCTGTAGATGATCTATTTGGTATGGAGATGACATATAGAGCAATATTTTTTGTATTTTATCAGTACAATCAGAACTATCTTCTTTCTTGAATATTTTTAAACAAGATTTATGATTATCTAGCACGTTTTCTTTGACTAGTGCATCTCATACTTCGTCAACCGACAAGGACTTCGTTGTACTATCTGGTGGGAACGCAGCTCCAGCTGCGATTTCTCATCTCCTTAAATAAAGGAAGATTTGTAGAATTTTTAAAGTTTTCCTTTTTATTCCTAATGGCTGAAACTCAAATTGGAAAAAACTTCGAAATGTATATCATGTAATTATTATTTTGAGCAATTGTATAGAGAAGTAAGAGTTTGTTCACTTAGATTTAGGAAAGTGGGGGAGAAATAGTATTTATTATGTTCAATCAGCGATAAAAACAAGTTTCTTCTGTTAATATATAGGATACCCTTTCAAATTTATTTTTGGTAATGCTATTTAATTATTTGTATCGTATATACATCCTCTATTAAATGCATTAACACAGTGCATGCTTCAGTACACACTGTTATCTAAATGAAGGGATGCGGTTATAGCAGATTTTTAAGAAGTTATTAAATTGTTCAATCTGATCACTATATGGTATGTGTGAGTACTATCCATCTTCCATTTCATCTTTGCTTATTGGTACTGATTTATATTAAACAAATAAATTGCCTAAATTGTACGCTTATGATGCAATTTGCTGATATGTATCGTAATAGACTTTCCAGTATTGGCGGGTGCAAAAATAAAGAATATATAGATGGTATTTAGACAACAGAGAGAGACACAAGTTCTCTATGCCTCCAGTACATACTATCGATGACTTGCAAAATTAGTAAGCTTTGCCGCAGACTTCACACTGTTCAAATTACTAGAAAGTGGAGAAGGGTATAGAGGCATGTATAAGAAGATGCATGAGGCTATGGGATTGGGAAGCAATAGTGTCAGAGGACTTTAATAATTCAAAGTTCACCTTCCTAACTGTCATTACTTAAAACGTGAAAATCATAAGCAAGTCGCAAATTGGTTGAAGAGTTGGTTAATCACCATCTTATGCCAATGGTTCGTTAGAGTTTCTACATGATTTTTATATTAATATTGAGACGGCATACAGAAGGTGAGATTTAGTAATTTGATCATAATAGAACCTAAATCAATTTTGTTTTATTTTTTTTTAGGTCAAAAGCTAATCTTGTTAATCAAATCAACAAAGTAAACTTACCACATGTAACTATAATGTTCAGTTTATGTGATCAATGCAGGCATTAAATATCTAAATTGTCAAGAGCGTTGTGATCTGACGGTTTGTAACTGTTTTACAGCTTAACTATCTAACCAGTCCAAGTTAATCTTAATTTCTCAATAGTGTCTAATGTAGGTCTAGGTAATGTATGCATTCATCTCTAGTCCCCTATTTATTTGAAGTTTCAAAATATTTCATTCGACATCGTGACCAATATATAGTCTCACTAATAAAGTTTCTTAAATCTTTATTCATTTGTCTCTGTAGAGTAGAAAAATATGAAATGTCTAGATGTTTTGAATCGTATAAATCTTCAATTGATATAGATTGTCTATTTATAATTATATTTAATATAACATTAAATATATTAAAAGAATTATTTTTTGTTGTCTTTAATATAAAAGTATTAAAATAATTTATTAATAATTTATTTCCATTTATATGATTACAAGATATTTTTATTCTATACATATTTCCTCTAATTGTATTTCTATTTTTAGCTATATCAAACACATCCGGGTGCGGAATCGACTTTTTTCGCAACTACCATTTTATCCGAAGATCCGTCTAGAGCAACGATAGCCAGTAAAATGAATAGGTTCCTTGTTTGGATCTAGACCGAATCCGAAGTAACGAGTGAGTTGTGGTTGTGAGGGATTTCAATAGTTGAGAGATGAGATCATCGGGCTCTAACTTTATTAAAAAAATTTGGCAATTTCAAATAGTGGTAAGTGGTATGAAACATCGTTGCTCTTAGTTTTTGAATGAGAACAGGAACTAAAGTATGTCTCAGAATTGTCTAAGCTATTTATGATAGAAAAACTGTATTTGGAATCCAGTATACCTGATTCATTATCCCTCCAAATATTGTTCATTCATACCGTAGCTATACAAAACTATTTTGTAGAGATCATGCTGATGTAAAATAAGCCCCCTATTGAAATATTTAGAAAAAAAAATGATAGGAGAATAGGAGATAGAAATTATGTATTGTTACTTCTTCGTGACATGTTTGTTGCGAATCAAGCCTAACGGAAGAAGGTACAATGTCCCCTTTAACCCGAAGATACGATGCTCTATATGGGTCTTTCTTTTCATTATTTATTTATTTATTTTCTTTCAGTTTGCTTCACTCATACTACAAAGAGTGATTCCAAGATGACTTTTTATGAAATACAAAAGGCTATTTTATTGGTATAACCAAAATGAAAATTTTTGCATCTTGGTTTATCTTCTCCGCAACTATAAAAGTTGACTGGGTAAAGAAGATTTTATGGGTTATGTTTTCAGTCTACTTTTTAACTGGGTTCATTATTTTATGGAACTTGGTTCAACTTATACTATATACCCTTCTGTCTGATAGGTTCCATGTGCTAGATGTAGTTGCCATCGCATTCATATGTTTAGATTTATGTCTATTACTTTTGATCGTTCTACTTAAACCAAAATATTTTCAGGTGAAGATTAAGGATTTGAATGTTTCTACTGCTATATTTTTGATGAAACCGTTAATTTGGCTAGGAATGACTGGATTGGTCATTGTAAAGATAGTGTATATTTCATCTCGAACGGTTGAAGATCCATTAAATTTAGGAACTAAAGCTGCTACCCAACTCAATTTGAGCTATGAAAAAAGGTGTGCTCTTGTTGTTGTTACAGCAATATCAAGTATTGCTGATTGTTTGGTAATATTAAAAAACTTTTCACTAAATAATATTACTGCAATCAAAATTTGTTCAGTTTGTGAGTTAGCCGAATTTATAATGGCGGTTTTCAAATAATGCTTAGTATGGGAAAAGCAAGTCCTACTTCCAGAATGTCTTATAAGCTTAGGGTCTATAACACATTTGTTGGTGTATTTTGTCTTTCTGGTGCATTCCTTGGGCTTTGTATTTTGCTATTAATACCGACATCCAATAGACTATCACTGGAGTTAAGGATGTTGATTACTTATCTCAATATATATTTTGCTGCTCTTATTTGCCCTAAAGTGACATGTTTGATTATCTCTATCCGGATAATAGAGGAAAATGAATCTTCTTCTAGTTTAATTGCAATTCCAGTGGAGTTCGGATGCTCTCTTACACTTAACATAGTACTTATTTGGTCCTCCCGATACTTCTGCAGGAGAACATTTCCAAAGCTAATGGCGAATAGAATTGATTTGCGGTCGTTAAAGCCATACCAAAAAGCTGCCTATGCTAAGCTTATTTCTGCTAATACTAAGAGCAATCATGGAGTATCTGGAGAAGCAGTAATTCCATTGATGGAAGCTTACTGCGACGCATTACTAGATAACTTTAGATGTATTGTATTAAGAGTATATGAGGCAGAGGAGGTACTTGAAGAGCAGAAGACAACATCGAATTCAACCTTTAAATATATCGATGAAAAGACCTCTTTCTTCGACAATGTCGAAGTTGATAAGTCACAAGAAGTATTGCATTCATTAAAACCTATGTCTAAAAATAAGAGAAAGAGATTATTGAAAAAAGCTATAGAGTCTAAGGACGGGAAAGGGTCAGTTCAATTTCCATTAAATCAAATTAAATCTGAAGTTGATATGGAGGAAGAAATAGAATTCTATAAAAATTTAATGTCTACTGAAGCATTGGTATTACTAAGTTATTATGTGTCAGGTCTGGCCTTTTAGTTTTCATTGGCCCTTCCGTAGCTCAACATTCTATTGCAGCTTTAGTAAGCACCCTATTGTAAGGAGTGCAGCAATTATGGATGCTGTAGCGCAATAGAATCAACAGAGAAATTCAGAAAGATGCACAATGATTCTTAATCCGTTGTATCGCACTACCAAATCTGATAAGGCAATAAGTTTGAGTAGCTGGCGTGGCATAGATTTGCCACCTTCCAATATCGTTGACCTTCGGAAGTTTAAAAATATGAGTGCTACTGAATACTTCAAAGCAATAAAATATAGAGTTCAATCAGGTCATTTTTTTAATGCTGGCGGTGAAGTAATTGAGTGGAAGACGTTCACATCAGAAAATAGTGAGCAAGCGGTCAGATTATTATCAAATATTGCCAAATCACGTAGTGAAAACGGCTATTCCTCATATCTTGCATTTCCTACAAACACATTCCTAGAACAATTGGGAAGTTATAACAATCTACTGGGTGATAGATCATTAATGTTCCTAAGGATTGATAATGAAATTATTGCGTCATGTTTTTTATTTCGATTGGGAGATACTATCACATCTGATTTACACGGATTAAATTCCGAAAATAGTAAGACCTATAAAGCATATTTTGTGATGATGGAAGCGATTATCAAAGCGGCAATTGAAGAAGGCAAAAACTTTGTGGACTTTGGTCCTACAACAGATGAGCCAAAAAAGAACATTGAATGTCTGTCAATCCCCTTAACAGGAGCCATATATTGCAACATTCCTCTTATGAATTCTGTCACAAAAATTTCTGCTAGCAAAGTTAAAGTGTGATTTTGAATTCTTACTTATAGATAGCGATCTACAAAAGTTATTATAGAAAATGTACGTGTTGAGCATTTATTTGACTCCTTATAATCTTTTTGAAAATAATCAACATTATAGAATAAGCAATTCTCTCTTATTTGAAGGATTAGTTCGTTAATTACCAACCATGCCAAGTAGATGGGCATTGGTGGTTGGAAATATCCATTTTTTGTGAAAAGAATATCTGAGTAAAGATAGTAATGGTTACAACGGTATTGAAATCGTTTTGTTTTTATTTTTCTCGGAAATTCATTCACATCCTACTATCTAATCGCTTCAATCTTGTATCTTACAATACTGTTTGCTTTACTTCGCTGTTGATTGTCTACTGAAGTGATTAACTTGATAGTGCCATGTAACAATAATAGACTTTTGAAGGTATTATGCCTCAACTGCATAAAGGTAAGAATGCTGACGACTGCTTTCTTACGTTCCATCTAAGAAATGCGTAACTGAAGATGTTTCATTGCAATGTTTAGCGAAATATGACGTTTATTGCAGGAAATAATTCCTCTTTTTACCCTAAATTCATATATTGGTGAACATTATGATCTATAAGGGTAAGATAAACTTAAACCTTGTCGTTATTTTAGTTATATGCTGAGTCTAGATTAAGAGATGGTTTTAGCTTAGTATGCTTACACAGTTTTATTTATACCAAATTCAATACTAAAGATTATAGAACGAATTACTTGAATGATGGTTAAAAGGCTTATATCAGATTACCAAATTAAAAGTGATATAATTACCCTTACAAATCTATTAGTTATTCGACCATTTATTTCCACATGGTGGTGTGTCTTTATAATGAAGAGCAGATCAGCACTTATGACCTTTAAACATCTGCGAAAATCACATAGGAGAAAGAGCAATTTTCTGATGGCTCTGGCAACTATCTAGGATTACCCAAAGAATTTATATGCTATGAGACTGATTCATATGCAAGAGACGCATACCAAGAGGGAGTACCGTATAGCATAAATTGTTGAAGACAAAAACCTTAGGTCACACCTATTTGATGGTCCAAATAAATACACATCAATATAGCTGGAATAAATTTTGTCTTTCCTAATGATTTAGCAAAGAAACATAGAAAAGGACGAAAAATTTCCTTCTCTTAGTAACGATTGTGATATTTGTAAGCAAAAATTTTCGTAGCTGCTAATATTCGTGTGCTTGTTGCTAAAGAGTTATCTGAATGGAAAAATATCTATCTGCTATAACTATTTTACTTCACTTGATTGCGTAAAATGAACCGCAGGAGATGTTTCTAAATTGGCAAAAGGTATTAATTTCAATCCCATTCCGCAATCGTAGTGTTTTACTAACAAGACTATGTGAAAAGTGTTTACTAGCTCTAAAGTACAGTGCAACTAGTTATTTTGCTTTTTATCAACATTTTAGATAGGAAATATTGGGAGATAAGCTATCCAAGTACATTTATCTATCAAGATATGTGACCAACATAATTTTGAAGAAAGATATCTGGTGGTAATCAAAGGACAATAGCTGAAAGTTCCCCTTGATCAGTCTAGAATCATGTTCTTACCTATTTCAGGTTTTAAAATATATAGTTAAGTGTTTTTGGGTTACTACTGTTTGCAAAATACTTCAACATTTATCAAGAAATGGCTATATAACGCATATTTTAGTACCAAAACGTTCATTTGTTGTGGAAGCCTTCTATGTCTTAACGCATCACTGAATTCGTGGTGGTCTTCGCCGTTGCAAAGTCTTCAAAAGTTACCAAAATTTAGAATTTGTTTGAAACCTTCAATTGGATATATCCTTTGCGTTGTTCAACCTCATCTATTGAATTCATATACTCGACCTGGCAAGATGTTTGAAACTTTAATTCAAAATTGGCACCGTTATACATCAGGAGTTTCTTCAAATTCTCATAGAATCCAATCTTCTACTACCCAATCAAATATAAAGCCTTTCTTATTCGGCGATTTGAAGGATAGAATAAACTTTTGTTAGCATCTCCATAGTTTGTTTATCGTATAACCAATCTTTAGCATTAAATGTGCTCAGACTGAGCATCAAATGCTGCAATATTTCAACATCTTTTAGCATATCTCTATCTTAATAGATAACTATTCAAGCAATCGTTTCGTCACAATTTCAATATCTTCACGATGATACACCTTTTGATCAAATGGGTTAGGGTGAATGTCTCCTCTCATTCGTTTATTTGAACAAAATACTAATAAACTAGCTTAAAACTTAAATTATCAAATTACAAAGTCACCTTGGTGAGCGAATAAGTCACTTTGATATGAGATTTTAATACCTTTTTTTATCATATTTCTTTAAGCTATACGTTTATTTTCAACAGATTATTTTTTTTTCGTCGGCGGGATACGAAGGTTATTTTCCTACACCTTGATGCAGTTTTTTAGTTTCGAATTCTTTTCTCCATTTTGGACCATAT